>CAUYRH010122198.1:0-20264 GCA_963574655.1 Perodicticus potto | reverse complement strand
CTCACAAAGTAATGAGAAAGTCTCTTGAATGTTATCACAATCAGGTTGATGAAAATATCTCTGATTGTATCTGAAGCCCGTACACTGTACCCCATGACTGAATTATTGTACACAGATATGATTTAATAAAAAAGAAAAGATTAAAATAAAAAAAAAAAAAAGAAAAAGAAAAAGAAAATTACAAGCTCATTTTCCCAGGTGCAGAACAGAGACAGGATCATTACTCCACCTAAGCAGGGATACTTCCTTCATGCCCTTTTTCTCTTCTAACATTCACCTCAACTTACATAAAATGTAGGTTTCCTGGGCCTGACAAAAACATAACCATTTGCCTCACTGCCCAGCCCACTGCTCTTTTTTTTTTTCTTTTTGCACAGGCCCCAGTCCCTCTTAAATACTGAAGCTCCCAAATTCCCTTTCAGAAAAAACAGTCACTGGCTCGGCGCCTGTAGCTCAGCAGCTAGGGTGGTGGCCACATACACTGGGGCTGATGGGTTTGAACCCAGCCTGGGCCTGCCAGACAACAACTACAACAACAAACAAAAAGAAAAAAGAAAAAAACAATCACAGATTTGTCTGTAATGTGTGTTTCTCCCAGTTGTGTCTCAAACTCTGGCTTAATAAAACCTCCATTGATTGAGATGTTTGCCTCAGTCACTTGTTTGGGTTTGTCACCCTACGTCAACAAAAGGTGAATTTTCCTTTCGCCCATTTAAAACCACAGCCATTTTTTTAATGAGAAAGTTCTTTTTGCACAGATATGAAGACATTAAGTAAAAAAAGAAAAAAAAATTTGTTAAAATTAATTTTTTTTTTTTTTTTTGAGACAGAGTCTCACTTTGACATCCTTGGTAGAGTGCCGTGGTGTCACAGTTCACAGCAACCTCCAGCTCTTGGGCTTAGATGATTCTTTTGCCTCAGCCTCCCGAGTAGCTGGGACTACAGGCACCCGCCACAACACCCAGCTATTTTTTTGTTGCAGTTTGGCTGGGGCCAGATTTGAACCTGCCATCCTTGGTATATGGGACCAGTGCCCTACTCACTGAGCCACAGGCACCGCCCCAAAATTATTTTTTTGTTTGTTTTTATTTGTTATTATTGTTTTTTTTTTGTAGAGACAGAGTCTCACTTTATTGCCCTGGGTAGAGTGCCATAGTGTCACAACTCACAGCAACCTCCAGCTCTTGGACTTACGTGATTCTCTTGCCTCAGCCTCCAGAGTAGCTGGGACTACAGGCGCCTGCCACAATGCCTGGCTATTTTTTTGTTGCAGTTTGGCTGGAGCCAGGTTTGAACCCACCACCCTCAGTATATGGGGCCGGCGCCCTACCCACTGAGCCACAGGCGCCGCCCCGAAAATTAATTTTTTTAAAGCAAGGAGTGAAACAGTATAAACAGTAGGATGCCACTGCATATAAAAAATGGGGGAAGGGACTAAATGTATGTCTGCGCTTCTAAAGGTCACAGGAATTAGAAAGCAGTATCCTCCTGAGGGACATACCTGGGCAGGGAGGGAGACATTTTCTCTCTATAGTAGTGGTTCTCAACATTCCTAATGCTGCAGGAATAAAAAATAAAATAAAATAAAATAAAAAGGGGTCGTGACCCACAGGTTGAGAACCACTGCTCTATGGTAAAAAGGCATCATGGTAAAAGTATCTTTTGAATTCTGAACTGCATGAAATATTGCTATTCAAAACAAACACAAACACGATAAAAACCTCAGCCAAAGACAGTCCTGCTAGAGTCCTCCCAGACACAGTGGTGGCTACAAACACCAACACTGAAGAACTCCAATCAGAAACCACCTGACCTTCCGGTCAGACACAATCGTCCCTCCTCAGCCTCATGCCACACAGTTACAAACTGAGAATTTGTTACCCTTTCCTGCCCACATCACAGTGTGGTCAGAACACTCAAAAGAAATTAATGAGGCAAGTAAATGGGGCCCCATCAGTGGCACTTACAGTATAGTAGATATAAAGAAAGATGACTTTAAGCATTCTTGTTATTTGACTTTAAGGAGTATCATCCCAAGAAGGAAAAAAAAAATCAAGCTCTCAACAGAAAAAACATCTGATGCAAAAATGACATACTTACATTATTTAAACTCAATAAAACCAAAATGCCCAAAAATAGAGGAATAGCTTAGCCAACCAGCGGAACACTTGCATCCATTAGGAAGGATGGTTTGGATAACTATATAACAATATGGAAAAGTCCTTAGGATATTAACATTAAGTGAAAAAGAAGGGTGAAATTACATATATAATACAATTACAGACATATGAAAATACATGGAGCCATCTATGGTGGAAGAACTTAAGAAGGCCCCATAATGTCCACCTCCTAGTATTCATACCCTTCTGTGATCCCTTCCTTTGAGCAGGGGACCTATAATCAACAGAATATGGCCCAGATGATAGGATGCTTGAGACTATGTGTACAAAATTACATGACATGTTATGTAAGATTTTGACACCCATCTTGCTGGAGTTTCTCTCTCCTTTGTTAGCGTGAGCCTTGCAAGGAATGGTGTTGGTAAATCCCACATGACCAGCAACAGCAGGAAGCCTCTAGGACAGTGATTTTCTTTCTTTTTTTTTTTTTTTGCAGTTTTTGGCCAGAGCTGGGTTTGAACCTGCCACCTCTGGCATTGGGCCGGCGCCCTATTCCTTTGAGCCACAGGCACCGCCCAGGACAGTGATTTTCAACCAGTGTGTCATGGCACACTGGTGTGCTGGGAGAGGATCTTAGGTATGCCACAAAAATTTTTAAAGATCACTAATTAGGCCAGGTGTGGTGACTCACGCCTGTAACTCTAGCACTCTGGGAGGCTGAGGTGGGTACATTGCTTGACTCAGGAGTTCAAGACCAACCTGAGCAAGAACAAGACCTCGTCTCTACTAAAAATAGAAAAAGTAAAAAAGAAAAGAAAAGAAAAAGTAGCTGGGCATAGTTGCACATGCCTGTAGTCCCAGCTACTCAGGAGGCTGAGGCAAAAGGATTGCTCAAGCCCAAGCATTTGAAATTGCTATGAGCTATGACACCATGGCCCTCTATCCCGGGTGACGGAGTGAGATGCTCTTTCAGAAACAAAAAAAAAATTAATTAAATTATTTTCAAAAGATGTTCAAAGCACAGTAAATATATTCTTTTTTTTTTTTTACTCATTTTTTGGATCAAGATAATTTAAGCGTGCTGTGGGTATTTAAGTATAGGTTCAAGTGTGCCATGAGATTAAAAAAAAAATTTGAAAACTACTGCTCTAGGAGGTGAGAGTGGCCTCCCACCAATGACCAGAAAGACGCAGAAGCCCTCGGTCCAACAGCTGCAAGGAACTGAATTCTGCTAACAACCTGAGTAAGCTTAGAAATTTTACCCTTCCCCAATCAAGCCCCAGGTGACACAGCAACCCCGGGGACACTGCAGCCCCAGCTGACAACTTCATGGCAGCCCAATAAAGACCCTGAGCAGAGGAGCCAGCTAAGCCATGCAAAGACTCCTAACCCACCAGAACTGTGAGAGAATAAACGTTTGTTGGTTTTAGCCACTAAGATTCTGGGAATATTGTTAGACAACAATAGCACACATATGAAACTGTTTGGAAGAAATATACCAAAATGCTAACAGTGGTCATGTTTGGGTGTTTGGACCAGGTTTTTTTTTTTCCTAGATTGTCAAATAGCTTCCAATGGTTTTACAATACTTACATAATGATTAAAAGTTTTAAAGAAAATGCTAGATACAAAAATGCTTGGATCCACTCACCCCAGGTCCCACCCTGTGTAGAAGTTGCAGAGATGGGGCCTACAGGGCAGCTTTACCTCCAGTCTTGTCTTCTTTAAACATTTTCTCTATTTCGTGCATATTTAGCTTGCTGAATGGCTGAGATCCATGATGGATGTCAGACAACTGGCTGAGCTTAACAGATGGTACTGGGGAGCCAAGAGCCTCTGTGTTCTGGAATCCATCTGGGGTGGGTGGCTAGAATGAATATGACAAGAACCAGGGATTGAGAGGGTTAATTTCCTGAGCCAAACCTTTTAGCACATCTTATTTAAAGAGAAACTCTTTAGAGAAGAACAGAGTAAGTAGCATTATGATGTTATTAACTGACGGAAGCAATTAAGTCCTAACCACTTTGAAATCTAGGAAAATTAAGAAAGATCTAGGCTGCTTCTCCTGATTCTGGGGAGTTAACTACTGTTCCCCTTTTACAGATGCCATGACTGCATAGCATGGTTAGAGGACACCGCCAAGGTCCTGTCTTACGTGTAATGCCACTTTAATCTGTAAGGTGCTTCAGTTCTGCAACTATGTTATTTCAAAAGTTCAGTGTCAGAATTCAAGCCCCCAAGAAACCCAGCTCCATATTCCCTAATCAATTGGATCTGGCCCCCACTCAGCCCAGATGTCCCACCCGAGTCAGGTCAGCCTGTGTGTCCCCTTCCTGGCCTTCAACCTGACACATATCAGTGCTCATGTTGACCCTCCCTCATCTCCTCCTCCTACCCACCCTTCCCAGACCTCCCTAAAAGGCTTCCCCAACCCTCCAGCCTGCAACAAGGCTTCTCTTCCTTAGCCCGTGTATGTGACTCATTTGGACACTTGACACGATGCTTCAGGTCACTAAAGGCTCAGGTCATAAAAGGCTGCATCCCCCTAAAGACTCCCAAGTGTGCACAGTTGACAATCACTGAGCAGCAACCAGACAGTGCTGCCCTGAGACATTGCTTTGGGCCTTGGGCAATCAGGAAAACTATTTAGTTCAAAAAGGCAAAAGACAAGAGATTGAACTGCCCACTCTCCACAACCTGGCCCCACCAAAAGAGCAAAGGTGCTCATCCTCCCGTGTTCTTTCATTCATTCACTCATGGCCTACACACATTCATTGAGTGCCAGGGACTATGGATATAACAGTGAACACAGTCAGAGTCTTTGCCTCCATGGAAACCAACAGATGAGTGAGGGCCTAAATAGAAAGCTCTGCACCACCTTGGTCTTCCCCTTCCTCCTATGCAGCTGACTGTCCTCCCAGGTGATGCTGAATGGGCTCCATCTCCCACCTACAAACCCCATCTCCCACACCACTGTCCACCCTGAACTCTGGTCTTTTGCTGAGACAAGCACAATGACCTTTCCTAATTAAGAACAGAGTTTGGCCTTCCCTTCCAATCACCTCCCAACCTGGCAAACCTAACAACTCTATGGTCTCTGATATTCTCCATAACTATGCCCCCCCTCTCCCAACTCCTGAGTGCAAAGCATTCAAAGCCCTCATAACCAGCTCTCACCAATTTTTCTATGCCTACACCATGTTCCAGGAACACCAACTGCTCCCCACTACCCCCAAACCCAGCAAACATCCCACATTTATTCACCTTGTCCCCTATACACAAAATAGTTTGTCTACCCCAAGGGGGACTTCTACCTAACTCTAGAGTCCAGCTCAAAGGACACCTCCACTGGGGAGTTTTTCATGACTTTCCCATGAGAGGCTTCACTGCCACCACCACATTCCCAGGCTTTCTTCCTACCTTCCTCCCATGGCATGATACTTGTGCACTTTAACCATAAGTGTAAAGAGCAAGGCGTGAGGACAAGCCCACAGTTGCAGAGTCCCAGAGCTCTGGGTCAGAATCCCACCTGCCTCCCTCACTTGCAGGATATTGACATGTTGCATTACCTCTCTGAGCCACAGGGTTCTCCACAGTGCCCCCTCATGGAGATCCATGGAACCCACCATGCAGGGGTGCAGCTGAGACCTAAATGACGCCCGAATACACAGGAAGCCCCAGCAAACTATAGTCACACAATAAATGACAGCTCTTGTTATTACTCATCTCTCAGTGAGCTCTTCACAGCAATGGCATGTTTATCTTAATTTTACTTGTATTAAGTATCTCTATATTCTCTAGCCCCGAGCACACAAGAAACACTCAAGGTCAGGAGCAGTAGCTCCCACCTGCAATCCTACCACTTTGGGAAGCCAAGAGGGAGCTCAGGAGTTCAAGACCAGCCTAAGCAAGAGAGAGACCCCCATCTCTAAAAATAGCTGGATGTTGTGGTGGGTGCCTATAGTGCCAGCTACTTGGGAAGCTGAGGTAAGAAAATCACTTGAGCTCAAGAGTTTGAGGTTGCTGTGAGCTATGACACCATGGCACTCTACCGAAGGTGACAGTGTGAGACTCTGTCTTAAAAAAAAAAAAAAAGAAAGAAAAACTCAATATATATCTGCCTTGATGATACATACAGCCCTCCCTACCACTAACACAATTTTGCGGGATAAAACTAAGTGTAGTCACATATAGACTGCAGTTTGGTAGCCTTGGGTGTGCTGCTTCTGGCCCATGCAGCCTTCTGTGGTACACACTTAAGACACCCATCTGGCCCTGTAAGTTTGCAACCCGTATTGCAGAGACCACTGGTTATTTTTTTTTTTTTTTTTTTTTGAGACAGAGCCTCAAGCTGTCACTCTGGATAGAGTGCCGTAGCATCACAGCTCACAGCAACCTCCAATTCCTAGGCTCAAGCGAGTCTCTTGCCTCCGCCTCCCAAGTAGCTGGGACTACAGGCGCCCGCCACAATGCCCGGCCATTTTTTGGTTGCAGCCGTCATTGTTGTTTGGCGGCCTGGGCTGGATTCGAACCCACCAGCCCAGGTGTACATGGCTGGCGCCTTAGCACACTGAGCCACAGGCACCGAGCCACCACTGGTTATTTTTTTGAGACAGGGTCTCTCTGTTGCCCATGCAGGAGTGCAGGGGCAGCATCATCATAGCTCATAGTAACCTCAAACTCCTGAGGTTGAGCGATCCTCTTGCCTCAGCCCAAGTAACAGGACTATAGGCCCACATGACAGCATCTGGCTAATTTTATATTTTCTGTACAGCAGGCTCTCATTCTGCTGCTCAAGCTGGTCTCAAACTCCTGGCCTCAAGTCATCCTTCTGCCTCAGTGTCCCAAAGTGCTCACATTACAGATGTGAGCCACCATACCCGGCCAAAACCACTGCACTTCTGTGCTGATGAGTGATGTGTTTGAGTGGCTCTGGGATGCCCCCTCTCTTTATTAATTCTGATGGTTTTCTTACCTTTTCAAGTTGAGGGTTCTCCATCAAGTCTTCAGAAGACTTTAGACTTGACCTATTAGTAGGAAATTATAGTTGCTTTAATGCTAGTCTTTGTAAGGACTGTGTGGGAGGCTGACCTAGCCAGGCTACAGAATGGTAGAAAAGAAGTCAGGGTTAAAGGAAAGGGTGGCTGCCCTAACCACAGCCCCTTCCCCAAGTATTTGATGAGCAGTGGTTTCCTGGAAGAGACTTCCCCAGCAGGGAGCTTTTTGCAAGCTTTGCACCTCAGCCTTCCTTACCCTGGTAGAAAGGAGTTGTCCTACTGAAGCACAGAGGGAGGCAGGATAGGCTCCTGACCATCTCCTGCATACCCTTCTCCTCCCCAACCCCCACTTTCCCATGCCCTTGGAGTCAGGACTTCACAATAGTATGAGGGCCAGGCAGGCGTGTGGGGGAGAGGGCCATTCCACAGAGCTCTGCCCTGTGACTATAAAGGAACTTTTCTACTGGGTCAGCAGAACCTTCACATGAGGTGGATTACCAGAGCCCACCTCATCAGCAAGTTCCACCAGGCAGGAGTCAGGAGGCACTCTAGAAGGCAGGAGAAGAGCCAAGAAAGAGTCAAGCTCAAGCCCACAGACCAAATGGCCAGCTCGGCTTGAACAAAGAATTTCTGGGAGGCAGAGGGGAAGGAGAAATAGTGGGAGGGAACAGTAAAAAGAAAACTTGGAAAAAGAGTGTAAAATTTTTTTTTGTTTTTTTTTGAGACAGTCTTGCTTTGCTGCCCTTGGTAGAGTGCTGTGGCATCAAAGCTCACAGCAACCTCAAACTTCTGGGCTCAAGTGATCTTCCTGCCTCAGCTTTTCCAGTAGCTGGGACTACAGGCACCCACCACAATACGCAGCTATTTTTAGAGACGGGATCTCGCTCCGGCTCTTGGCTCAGTCAATCCACCCGCCTTGGCCTCCCAGAATGCTAGGATTACAGGCGTGAGCCACTGCACTGGCCAGAATGTAAAATCTTAACTATCTGAGCCAGGAGTCTGCACAAGATGAGGACAAGTGTGAAAATTCATCAGCACAAAATGGAGGGAGAAAGGAGGAGGAAGAAGACTGCATACTGGCCAAGAGTGCCCTAACTTAGCACCACGGCAACAACTCAGAGGAAAGCACCAAAGGAGAAAAAAGGGCCAAAGGAAAGATTTGGAAGCCAAGAACCAGGGTAACTAAGTGAAATGACAGGACCCCATTTCCAGAAAAAGGAGTAAAGAGGGAAAGTGGTTAATGCATGTGATACTGGACTATCCAATTAGAAATAAAAAACAAAAGAGGGTCTTTACCGAACAAATGCAATCAGGGTAACCTGGTTTCTTGTACCCTCAATGAATCCCCAAAAATAAATTTAAAAAAAAATTTTAAACAAATACCTAGAAATCTGGGGACTCAAACTTAAGGAGTAGCTACATTTGAGGGATAAAAAGAAAGACAACACACAAAACAGCTAAGGAGGAAGTGATGTTTCAGTGAGCCAAGATGGTAAGGAAAAGAGCCAACTATTAAAAATGGCAATTAAAAGGTTACCAATGAAAAACAGCTGCACAAGTGTGTTTAAAATGTAAGCCCATTTCTGTTAGGAATGTACACATGTACAGATTCATACAGGCACATGCATAAAAAAAGTCTGGAAAAATATACTCCAAAGTTAATGGCAATTAGGCTGGGCAGTGATTCACGCCTGTAATCCTAGCCTTATGGGAGGCCAAGGCGGGTAGATTTCTTGAGCTCAAGAGTTCGAAACCACCCTGACCAAGAGTAAGACCCTGTCTTTAAAAAAAAAGCCAGGCACTGTGGTGGGCACCTGTAGTCCCAGCTACCTGGGAGGCTGAGGCAAGAGGATCACTTGAGCCCAAGAGTTTGAGGTTGCTGTGAGCTATGACACTGGCACTCTACTACAAGTGACAAAGTGAAAACTCTATCTCAAAAAGAAAAAAAAAGTTAATGGCAGTTATCTCTAGCAAGTGAGGTTATGGAGGATTTTTACAGCCTCATTCATGCATTTCTCTAATTTTTATTTTAATTCAAAAGGATTCACAGCAATCTTTCAGATTTTTTTCAGTAAAGTAGGTAGGGTGGTGGGTAGTGACTTAACTTACTCATCTGTGAAAGAACATGGTACAAGAGTGGTTGCTGCAGCATCATTTGTAGCAGCAAAGACAAAAAAAGTGAGTAGCTATCAGAGAAATAGCTGAGTAGATCTTACACCTGTCCTCTGAACGTGACTCACTCAAGGATGACTCTGACTTTCAGCAGCTGATTAGGAGGGATCTCCATGAGGTAGTAATAAGTAAGAAAAGATGCAGAAGAGGATACATAGTAAAATGTCAATTTTTATAAAACAGTGACAAATAGGTATGTGTTCAAATACGTACATACATATATATATACACACACATACATACACATATACATACACACAGACACGTAAATAGGACTACCTCTAATAATTATGGGACCAAAGGTAAGAGTATAAACACGGGTCAATAAACACCAGTGTTTATAAATCATACTGTTAATATTTTATTCTCCCACCTTGACAAAAATACCTTCCAACAACCTGCAAGGCCAGGTTCAAATTTCAAATTCTTCAACTCAGTTTGGTACCAGAATTTAGAAATGTGAGGTGAGCCAGCCTCCAAGCTGTCAGCCTACCCTATACCCCTTCTCCATCTGCTTGCAGCATGGCAGCAGGTGTGTGGACACCTCTACCCATACATTCACACTGCGCCTGCACTGCTGCAAGGCCACCTCCAACCCAGTGAGGGCTGCCCTCAAAAATGATAGAACTGGGGACCATGTCCAAAAAGACCCTGGAATCAAATTCAAGCAATTGGGGAGAGAATTCCAATACTCAGAGCACAGGAGGTAAAGGCGATAGCTCTGGGTGACCACGTCCCCTTAGCTCCCCAGACTCCTCACCTGGAGATGGGACATAGCCAGAGGGACAAAGAATGGCCCCCCAAAGCTCAGGGCAGGGATCCTTCTTACCTGGATCTAAGGAAATACTGATACTATACCATCCATACAAAATTACGAGTACAGAGGAAAATATGCACCATTACAAAGGGTGCTGACTTGGGTTGAGAGCTAATGTGGAAAAAAATAAAAATAAAAAAGTGGGCTGAGAGAAAAGGGAATACAAAAACGTCTGCATTAACAAAAGGCATGTATATCATCATAATTATATAAAGCAGGTAAGCACAGGTTGAGTATAAAGAAAATGAGTAAATTTTGTTTTACTTTAAATTCTAAGCTAACAAGCAATAAAAGCTACCACCACAATGGAACAAAATGACCTCAGGCACCTCCTTGTGTGATACCCTCAGGACACATCACTTTGGAGGTTATCACTGCCCCCAAAAATCCATAATCAGTATCTAACCATGAGGAAACAGACAAACCCAAATTATAGGAGATTCTACAAAATGAGTTTTTACTTTTAAAATGTCAAGGTTGGCTGGGTGTAGTGTCTCACACCTGTAATCCCACAATTGAGAGCCTGAGGGGGAAGGATCACTTGAGGCCACGAGTTGCAATATAGCAAGGCCCCATCTCTAAATTTTTTTTTTAATTGGCTGAGGCAGGAGAATTGCTTGGGCCCAGGGAGTTCAAACTTATGGTGAGCTATGATTCTGCACTCCCACCTGGTTAACAGAATGAGACCCTCTCTTTTAAAAATATATATATTGAGGGCGGCGCCTGTGGCTCAATGGAGCAGGGCGCCAGCCCCATATACCAAAGGTGATGGGTTCAAACCCAGCCCCAGTCAAAATCTGCAAAAAAAAAAAAAAAAAAAAAAAAATATATAAATAAATATATAAAAATATATATATGGCAGCACCTGTGGCTCAGTGAGTAGGGCAACAGCCCCATATACCAAGGGTGGCGGGTTCAAACCCGGCCCCGGCCAAACTGCAACAAAAAATAGCCAGGCGTTGTGGCAGGGACCTGTAGTCCCAGCTACTTGGGAGGCTGAGGCAAGAGAATCGCCCAAGCCCAGGAGTAGGAGGTTGCTGTGAGCTGTGACTCCACAGTACTCTACCGAGGGTGACATAGTGAGACTCTGTCTCTAAAAAATAAATAAATAAAATAAAATAAGGACCCAACTAAAGGTAATGTGTGATTTTGAGCTCAATCTCAGAATGGAAACAAAATGCTATAAGGGGCCACTATTGGGTGAAATTAGATGAAATGTGAATATGGACTCTATATTTAATTAGATATTATGTTAATGCTGTTTTCTGCCGCTGACAATTGTATTATGGTTACAAAAGAGAATACCCTTGTTCTTAGTGTAGGGGGAAAAGGACATGATGCCTATAAATTTATTCTCAAATGGTTCAATACATACATATACAATAGGCAACTATAGCAAAATATTCACAACTATTCAACCTGGACAAAGGAGAGTTCTTTTTACTACTCTTACAACCATTTTACATATTTTTAATTACTTCAAAATTAATTCAAGCCCAGTGGCTCATACCTGTGATCCCAACACTTAGGGAAGTGAGAGGACTGCTTGAGGCCAGAAGCTCAAGACCAGCCTGGGTATCGTAGGGAGCACTCATCTCTATTTAAAAAAAAAAAAAAAAGCCAGGCAGGACAGCTCATGCCTGTAATCCAAACATTCTGGGAGGCCAAGGCAGGTGGACTGCTTGAGCTCAGAAGTGCGAGACCCCATCTCTAAAAATAGCTGGGGTTGTGGTGGGTACCTGTAGTCCTAGCTACTTGAGAGATGGCTTGGAGGCGGGAGGATCACTTGACCCCAAGAGTTGCTGTGAGTTACGATGTCACAACACTCTAACCAAGAGTGACAAAGTGAGACTCTGTCTCAAAAAGAAAAAAAAAAAGAAAAATTAGCCACCCACGGTTGTGCAGGCAGGAGGCTGAGATGTAGAATTAAACTGATTAGGATCAAGAGAACAGATAAGATCGGAAGTCACACCCACTGGCCTCCACATACTCCCTAAAGTTGACCTGTCTGGAACAAACTGGAGAACGGGATGGCAGAAGGTGCCAAATGGGTGGTGGTTACACAAAAAAGCTCAGACCCCACCAGTATGGAGTATATGCATGTAACAAATCTCCATATGCACCCCATAATTCTATTTTTTAAAAAAAGTAACAGGTATGAACACTTAGAACAGTCACCAGAGAAGCATGCTAAGGATAGACGGCAAATAACTGGCTTGTTCATAACTGGTAAGAATTTGTACAAATGACTTAAGGCTACATGCATTTAAAGCTATCCTAGAAATAGGACAGAGTTATTTTCCTGGTTCCCACTCAGCCTTTGATCTCAGGCAAATGAATCTTTTTTTTGGGGGGGGACAAGAATCTCCTTATGTCACCCTTGGTAGAGTGCCATGGCATCACAGGTCACAACCACCTCAAACTCCTGGGCTTAAGTGATTCTCTTGCCTCAGCCTCCCGAGTAGCTGGGACTACAGACAACCTGTCACAACGCCTGGCTATTTTTTTTTGTTGTTGTTGTCATTGTTCTTCAGCAGGCCTGAGCAGATGTATGTGGCCGGCGCCCTAAACACTGAGCTATGGGCACTGAGCCTGGGCAAATGAATCTTAAGGCAGAAATGTCTGATCTTTTAGAGAGTAACTTTAAACCAAACCCTCACTCACCTTGACTCAACTAAATCTCCCCCTTTAATCGTGTGAGTTAAGTCTGACAAAGCATTATTGGTTTCCAACTTAGACATCTTGGCAGTTGTCCAAGATCAAAAGAGCTCCTCTATGAAGTCACTGCGGAACTTTGAGGACCTCCACCTGACCAGAGTCAGCTGGTAACATTTGGAACCAAGAAAATGTGACAGAGTTCCACATGAAGAACACAAATGGAGCATCAGAAACCACCCCACAAACCAAAACAACACAGCTCTTTCATCTGAGACATTGCTTTTATTAAGTCGAACTTACAGCAGTGACAGGAGTTACAGCACACAAGGCCTAGACAAATACAAATACAAAATAACCCATAAGTATAGGCACAGAGAACCTATCTCCCATGGAAACTATGGAAATGGCCAGGCAGCCCTCTGATAAAGCGAGGTTCACCAAAACCAAAAGGCCAACTGGCTGCCAGTAGGGACAGTGAAAGGCACAATGGCTTCCCCCACCCTCCCCATGAGCTCCAATTCTTTGAAAAGAGGAAGGTGACAAGAGATGGGGACTTATAAATCAGACTTCAGGGCAGGCATGGACTTGAAGGGACCAGTAAGCAACCTGGTCCACGGCACAACACAGTAGCACAAGTTGGTGAAAGGTAAGCCTCTGAGGAGAGACTTCAAAAGGATATGGATTCCAGCTTTTAAAAGATACCCAGCTAAATCACATTTCATGAGGAACTAGATGTTACCAAAAAGTGACCACCAAACAAAACATTCTCCCCCACCCAGCCTATACCACTAAGAAAACCCCAACATATAAAAAAGTCTGCTTGTTTCATCAATAATGGAGATAAAGGATTTTGTCATACAGTAAAACATTAAAACTTTAGTTGAATGAAGTCAAAAACGGTGCAGAAGTCTTTTAAATTTTTTTCTTTTTGCAATGCTATCCTTCAATGACATAAGTTCTTTTGATCAGTTTTACTAGACTAGGTATTAATAAACTAGGATTTTTTTTTTAAGACTGATGCCCGTAACTAAATATGACTGTCCCATTGTCTATTGGCTCAGCACATTTTCCAATACAATGTTACTGGCTCAGTGCCCGTGGCTCAGCAGCTAGGGCACCAGCCACATACACCGGGGCTGGCAGGTTCATATCCAGACCAGGCCTGCCAAACAACAATGACAACTACAATACAATATTATCAATTTTTAAAGCAGTTCCTGTGTGTTTCCAATGATACACATCTATTAATCAAATGGTATATATTTTTCACTAAAACCTATATTCACTGATTAATAACATCAGTATTTTTATGGGACCTACAATATGTTAAGTTCTGCCACAACAGATACATTTTTCCCTACATGGAAAGAAACATGAGGTAAAAAAGGGAGGGGAGGCTGTTAAGAGGTAGTCCACTTTTTAGTTTCAGGAAAAGTTCAGAAAACTCCCACTTAAAAAGAGTGAAAATATCTAACTCAGGTTAAAAAAAAAACAACTACCAAAAAACCAAGTCAGAAGGAAGACATTTGTAAGAAAAATCTCTTAGACAAATCTTTGCACAAAAATAATTCTAGGGTGGCTTCTGTGGCTCAAAGGAGTAGGACGCTGGCCCCATATACTAGAGGTGGCGGGTTCAAATCTGGCTGCAGCCAAAAACTGCAAAAAAAATAATAATTCTAGACAAAAAATTGTAAGTCCTACTTGAGACTAATTAATTCAGCTATCACTTGCTAATCCTGAAGAATTCTGATCCTTAAAAAGAGGGGATGTTGGGCAGTACCTGTGGCTCAAGGGAGTAGGGCACCAGCCCCATATACTGGAGGTGGCGGGTTCAAACCCAGCCCCGGCCAAAAACGGCAAAAATAAATAAATAAATAAAAGTTAAAAAAAAAAAAAAAAAAAGAGGGGAGCAACTCAGGAGGGCGAAGGGCACAATAAAAACAGACATAACTAACTGCTCTAGCAGAGGCACCTCCTCGGACCCCCACTTGGCAACAATGCCAGCATTGTCCTTTTAAGCTTTAAGATGTTAAAATTTGTATCCTTCTTTAGCTTTATGTAATTTGTGAAAAACTTTCTGATAAAATTTGATAGCCAAGAGAGGCTTTTTCCTTTTCAAATAAGAATGAGATAGAAGTCACTGATTACTAGAACTTTTAAGGACCCTGCATATCAGTTATCAAGATCATACCTTCAGTTGGCAGAAGGGTGAGGTCAGTAATTGCTCACATGACATGTAAAATAATGCTCTTCCTACCACACCACCCTGCCAAAAGAGCTACACATTCAGGTACCAAAGATTTCAGAAAATCCTTAATTTGAGAAAAAGGCAAGTTCTCAGCTGCTGTGGTTCCTCAGCTACTTAAAAAAAAAAAAAGACTGGAGGAAAATATTAAGTCAGACTTACACTCTATCCAGGGTGACAGCTTGAGGCTCTGTCTCAAAAAAAAAAAAAAAAAAAAAAATTCTTAGGAATTTTTTTGAAATAATGGTTCTTCCATTCTATGCTGAATCTTAAAAATTATTACTTCCTATCTCGGGGTTTAAAATTAACAGAGAAGAGAGGCAATAGCTGCCTGTAAAAAACACAATAGCTTTCCCTTCTAAGCAAGACTTAAAATTTCAAAGTGAAAACAGAAGTCATATATACATGTAACTTTCAGATTCTTTTGTAGAAAAACATACAAAATACCTCCCCCCCCCCAAAAAAAAAAAGCTACATCAGGTTAGGAAACTTAAATAGAAGGCTAAATCCAGATGACCTTGGCTCGGTGCCTGTGGCTCAAGCAGCTAAGGCGCCAGCCACATACACCTGAGCTGGCGGGTTTGAATCCAGCCCGAGCCAAGCAAAACGACAACGGCTGCAACCCAAAAAGGGCCAGGCTTTGTGGCGGGCGCCTGTAGTCCCAGCTTGGAGGCAGAGGCAAGAGACTCGCTTGAGCCCAGGAATTGGAGGTTGCTGTGAGCTGTGATGCCACGATACTCTATGCAGGGTGACAGCTTGAGGCTCTGTCTCAAAAAAAAAAAAAAATCCAGATGACCTTGAAGTTAAGGTGGATTTTTTTTTTTTTTTTTTTTTTGTAGAGACAGAGTCTCACTCTATCGCCCTTGGTAGAGTGCTGTTGAGTCACAGCTCACAGCAACCTCCAGCTCTTGGGCTTAGGCGATTCTCTTGCCTCAGCCTCCCAAGTAGCTGGGACTACAGGCGCCCGCCACAGCACCCGGCTAATTTTTTTTTTGATGCAGTTCGGCCGGGGCCGGGTTTGAACCCGCCACCCTCGGTATATGGGGCCTGCGCCCTACTCGCTGAGCCACAGGCGCCACCCGTTAAGCTGGATCTTAAAATCACTAGAACTACTTCAAAATATATAAACAGGCCCCATTATGAGAAATATGAAATTAAACAATGGAGAAGCAAGCAACTGGAAAGAAATCTGAAGGTCACTCAAGCTTAGATAAGGACATACCATCTCAGGTCCTTGGGTAAGATACATTAGAAGACTCAGGTATAGAGATATTTAGCAGGATGCTCCCTATAGCCTGCAATTTGTGGGAAAAAGCTAAATGCAAAGCAAAACTACTCTGTGTTCTTGCTTTATTCCTCTTGATAAAGCCTCCCTTTTTTAGAGCTAAAACCGAAAGTAGTTACTGAAGTATAAACATTTACAGTTTACAACAATTTCATTGTTACAATTTTTTCAAAAATTCATATGCAAGATATATGCAGCTAATGCTGAGAAACACTGTGCTTTTCTTTCAATAAAAACTGTCCTTCAAATGACAGAATTAGGCTCCCAAGGCAACATCTGCTGGGAATTGTGCCCTCTCCCACTCTTTCTTGTTCTAGTATTCTATTGTCTTTTATAGACTGAAGTAGCTTTTTCTGAATCAGAAGACCTCATCTCCTCACAGAGCCTACAAAAAGCCACTCTGCAGAGCTGAGATATAGAGTCTGGAGGACCCTGGTCTTAACTCCTAGTCCATGGGGTCAACTCCAGCAGAGCCTCCTTCATTTATTTTGGTAAAAGTCAGGAAAGGGGCTCTAGTCACACACTCCCTTCATATAGTCAGTCTACCTATTTGTATGCTTGACCTTGAACTTAACTTCAATCGTCTACATTGCAATTTATGAATCACCATGAAGACTAAATCTTAAAAACTTATCTCTGGCTCCACCAGAAACTAGTTTAAGAACCAAAACCCCAGCTTTACGACTTACCCTGATGGACTGAATCTCACCTACCAAAAGCTTCCTCCATCTCATTCCATCAGCAAAACTAGAAGTTAAACTAAAGACAACAGATGAAATAAATTATTCTTTCTTTTCTGCCTCAGTACTACACTATACCCAACCACCAACAAACCTCTCAGACTGAAAAAAATTCAAAGTATCCAGGAAAGTTAAAGGTGAAATTTTTAAAAAGTAAAAAAGGCAAAATATTTTAACAGAATTCCAAACTGAGATATTATTTTGTAACTCTATCTCTTGATGCCATTTACAAAGTTCTAGGCTCTGGTGGGTAACTTAGTTTGCTTTCAAATAGTCACAGGACAAAGAACTACCTCTCCTCACTCTATACAAAAAAAAAAAAAGGAGCGTTAACTTTTACTTTTAAAAAAATTCATATATATATCTCAAAGTTGAAGGTGTTCACTTGAGAAGCCTAGAAATTTTTTTGCTTTCTTTTTTTTGCAGTTTTTGGCCGGGTCTGGGTTTGAACCCACCACCTCTGGCATATGGGGCTGACACCCTACTCCTTTGAGCCATGGGCGCTGCCCTTCCTTCTCTTTTTCTTTTCTGAAGAGCTTAGAAATTTGACCCTAAGGCTACACCTGCTCACCTAGATAGTCAAATTAATGAAGTTACTTGACTACAACCTCAACAGAAAGCTTCTATACTCCAAGGACTAAAGTAACATTACTTTCCAAAGCAGATTAAGCCAAAGGGAAAATAAACGTAAACATTCAAAAGTTACAGCTACATAATAATCTGGCTGAAGTCATCTAGGTTAATGGTTCTAACTACGGTCAAGTTCAATATAGAAATAGAGAGACCTCTGCCCACTGTTATTCTTACATGTGAAAACCATGGGGAAAAACCACAAGGATCATGAAGATACAGAAATAAATTCATCCAGTTTTGAAATTTTATAAATTGAATGTGTGAATTCAAAAGTATGACATATTGCTAACAGCAGTAGTGCCAGACCAGAGAAATGACTGCTGATTCATGACACTGATCACAGACTAAGGTTCAACTTGGTTCAGGGCAATTACTTCCAACCTGTTGACAACAGACAGATTTAGGTCACCCACATGCTAGCAAACCAATCTGATTAGGCTGATCAGGCTTACAGCCTAGGTTTTGTTTGTGGAAAACACAATGAACTATGATAACCACAAAAAGAGTAGTTTATACTAAATTTTATAAAAGAATCCTTAAAGAAAAACTCTTAGAGAATCACCATGGTTATAGCAAAAGGAAACTGAAAAGGAATTTTCAAAACCCTATTACATTTTAGAGAGTAAACCTTGGAGAAAAGCATGATTTTTTTTTTTTTAAATCAATTTTTCAAATCTGAGTAGCTGAATCTTCATTTACAAGAAAATGGTGGGTGGCTCCTGTGACTCAAAGGAGTAAGGCGCCAGCTCCATATGCCAGAGGTGGCGGGTTCAAACCTAGCCTTGGCCAAAAACTGCAAAAAAAAAGAAAGAAAATGGTGAAGATGTACATTTAGACTTCAACTTTACCTGGAGAAAAACAAGATGAAAATCATAGTCTGAAGACAGAAAGAAGATACACTTGTCAATACCACCAAGCTGAAAAAGAAACTATAAAAGAACTTGCCAATTATTTTACAAAATATCCAAGTCTATCTTAATGAATGCCCTCCTGAATTCTCAGAATACAAAAACCCTGTCCTAAGCTTTTTCTAGTCTATGAACAGAATTTTAGACTGGATCTGAAGAACCAATGGCATAAATAAGGCCTCCCCTGATCAGAACTTTCTGATGTGTGTTGCTTTTTTTGGTCCATCAACTCATTCTAATCCCAATGCACCCAGAGAGAGAGGGCACTTAAGCCAACATCATCTCTTGTTTTGCAGGCAGGCACAAGAAGACAGGTCAATTAGCTCAAAACTCACAGAGCTAGGAGGGACTTGCAGAAGGACTTAAATTCTTGCCCCTGCCAGAATTAAGACTTGAAGTTCCAGGATTATAGCTAAGGTCCAAATTCAGGTCATCTGAGGTACCTGTTAAAATGAAGATTTTTCAACCTCCCAACTCAGAATTTCTGGGGAGGGACTTTATAAATGTTATGTCAAACAAACTACCCAGGTAATTCTGAAGTCCATCGGTTTGAGGATAAACAGCATGAAGAATGAATCCTTTATCCAAATCTATCCAGAGAACCCATTTGCTTACCTGACCTCTAAGCAACACAGAACTTGCCCGGCAAATAAAGCACCGAAGACTTCATGTGCCTCCGCCTACAGCAATGGTTCTCAACCTTCCTAATGCCCCAATGTATTTGCATTGTTAAGAAGGGGTCGCGACCCACAGGTTGAGAACAGCTGGCCTAAAGCCAGGTCAATGGACTTGGTCAAAGATACACACAGTATCAGCTTTACTCCTTATCAAGGTAACTTCCTAGTTGACAACGTCCAGCAGTATCTTCACCAACTCCATGCACTCCTAAGGTATCTTCTTGTAAATTACCAATACATATGGTGTCAAATTTCTTTTAAAGGTGTATAACATTTCCAAGGAGGTCTCATACTCCTAGAGAAACTAGAAACTTCTAGAGAAAATCCTCGTAAAAACCAAGTTGGGTTTATAGAGCATCAAAATTATGGTACACAAAAAAACTACTTTCTGCCATTTAGCTTTATTTATTTCATGCTGAGTATGACCGCAAGTCTCCTTTTGAACTCATTTCTAAAGGCCTAAAATTTTATAAGGAACAAATGGTTACACAATTTTAGATTATTTTATAGATTGAGATCAAGCTAACTGCCTTTCAAACACACTGACAGGAAAACCAAAATATCTACCAAGCACTGTCCTGCTCCATTTCTCAGGAAGAAATGACCTGAAAAGGTTTCGCAGCAGCTGGGCCTTATTGCTATGAGAGCAAAGAAAACGTCTCATAGCAATAAGAGAATTCAAAACAGCAGGAAGGTAAGAAAAATGAGAATGAAGAAAAAAGGAAGTAAGCTTAGAAATAAGCACATCTGAAAAAATGGTGAAAGATTTGAAAAGATCAGTCCTAATTTAGGAAAGAAGCACTGGTACCTTATCACTTGAATGTAAAAGCATATACCCAGGGCAAGACAAATTTCAGAAGACATGACACTCTTGAAATACAGAATTTTATTTAGAAATTGTTCAAAGTAGAAAAAAACCCTGTCAAGAAAGACTAGGTGGAAAATGGGTTCCCAATAAAATGGAATTTTAGGGCAACAAAAGTCTAAAAGGCCACAAAAGAGAAATAGCACC
>CAUYRH010122197.1:0-24155 GCA_963574655.1 Perodicticus potto | reverse complement strand
CGGCTGCAACCAAAAAATGGCCGGGCGTTGTGGCGGGCACCTGTAGTCCCAGCTACTTGGGAGGCGGAGGCAGGAGACTCGCTTGAGCCCAGGAATTGGAGGTTGCTGTGAACTGTGATGCCACAGCACTCTATCCAGGGTGACAGCTTGAGGCTCTGTCTCAAAAAATAAATAAATACTGTTTCTTTAGGGACAATGCAACCCTTCATCCTTCCTGCTCCCTTCTTACCTCCAGACTGATTACCATCCCATCTATGCTCTGGGACAGATTCTAGCCTTTAAACTCCATAAAGAGGTCAGTTCTTCACCTTCCACTCTCAGGGAGACCTCAGGTCTCCCCTATGCCAGCCCAAGAACACCCGAAACACAGCACAGGGCTCTCACCACAGGCTTTTCCAGCTGAGTCCAGTAACACGCTCTGCACAGTGGCCTTCATCAGGACAGCACCCCCAGCCTGCTGAATCACAGGGATGGTGTGGAAGGCAATTTCACTGGAACCCCCTCGAGGATAAAAGGCCCCTTTTAAGTAGTGGTGAACCAGCAGAGCATGCATGGAAAAGGTGGTGTGGCTGGGGGTCACACCTGCAGAAGGACAGAAGTAAGGGTGATGAATAGGCAGGAGCAGGCAATGGGCACCAGCACAACTCAGAAAAGCACATGGACTCCTGAACGTAACATGCAGCCTGAGTCCAGGTGAGGATGCAAATGCTCCTCAGGGCCCAGGGTGGCCAGAGGAGCCATTTCCATCAGAGTTCTCAGGGCCAGCAGAAATATCCTTTCTGCACACTGTCATGCTGCCAAGACCAGGGAGGGCAGTGTTGAAGGAACGGAAAAGTCTTCCAGGTGTGGATGAAGGGAATTCCTACCAGGGAGTCAAGCAGGTGGCAAGACTTCTCATCCACAAGTTCCAGAGGGCCTAGGGTTTATACACAGCTCCATTTCAGAAGAAAGACCGAGAGCTGAGAGGGCAGCCCCTCCTCCTCCAGAAGCTGCCTAGAGCCTGTGGCCAAAACCCACCGTAAGTGGGGAAGATGTAGCTGAGCACTGCCTGGAGCTCAGGGGAGGCTCCCAGCTGCTGCAGAACCTCAGCCAGGCTCTGGGTAGATGCACGAAGGAACGGAGAGAACCAAGTCAGCAGCCCACACCTGACAAGGAACTGAGCCACAGGCAATGGGAGGAACTTAAGCAGGATGGCATGGGAGGTTCCCTCAGATACCACCTAGGGAAGAAAACAGCTGTGAGAAACAGACCTCACCCCTGCAACTGCTGTGACAGAATCACTATGCCCAGAGTGTACATCAGCCTGAGCCCACTAACACTTATCCCAGACTGAACTCTGCTGAATTTGGATTTTTTAAAAATATGGACTTTGTGAATTTTTCCTATCCTACACTCATAGGATCCCTTTTTTGTTTTTTAGTTTCCTGCTCAAATTTATTTTCAAAAATCCCTATCTGGGGCGGCGCCTGTGGCTCAGTGGGCAGGGCGCCGGCCCCATATACTGAGGGTGGCGGGTTCAAACCCGGCCCCAGCCAAACTACAACAACAAAAAAATATAGCTGGGCATTGTGGTGGGTGCCTGTAGTCCCAGCTACTCGGGAGGCTGAGGCAAGGGAATCGCCTAAGCCCAGGAGTTGGAGGTTGCTGTGAGCTGTGTGACACCACGGCACTCTACCGTGGGCTATAAGGTGAAACTCTGTCTCTACCAAAAAAAAAAAAAAATCCCTATCTGGTCTCAGATGAAGTCAAAAAAGGAATAGTACTCTGATCTCCGTGGAAGTCAGGCTAGTCAGGGAGGAGAGCAAGACGCCCCCAGAGGCCAGATTGGGGAGCCCAGGCACTAGATCAGCCCTGCTGCACAGATTGGGTCAGGGCTGACTTCAGGACAGACACAACTGTTCTGATCCTTCCTTCTGCAGTCACTCTTTACCACTCCACTAATGAGGAGGGTCAGCCTTGCTAGGAATAAACTGGGGGGCTTCAGCATAGTCATGTTACCTTAACCAGCTTCATATACTTGTCAATGGCAGCTTCTTCCTGTGGAAACTTCTCCTTGAGGCCCTGAATGTAAGCCTTCTCTCCACTGTACATGGGGAACTCCTTTCGCCCATCAGGCCCTTCTAGTACCATGATGTCAAAAGGAGAGGACAGGGTAGCCCAGTCCAGCTGCCCTTCAGTGATCTGGTCCAAGATGAAACGGCCAATGCTGCCCTCTTGCACACGCCCAATATAATGGATTCCTGTTGGGAGAGGGAAAAACAAGTTGGCAAAGGGGGGATAAGCCCCAGAAAGGTGGTTGAGGAAGTAAAATGGAATAGGTTGTCCAGCTTGGTTAAGCATATGCCTGGAGGGGGCTGCCCACCCTTTCTGCGGGGAGGTGTCATAGCAGAAACTACCGGATCCCTATCCAGTTCAGTTCCCACTAGATACAGCTGTCACATGAGAAAAGTTCCCAGAAAGATGATACCTCCAAAACCACAGAAATTCCCAGTATCACCTCACAAGGGCTGTTCCAAGCCTCCTGAAAATACAGCCATGCTTCTAACCCTGCCCACAGAAGCCTTACCTGTGTCAAATTCAAGGCCATTCTTTCCAAAGGTATGACAACAGCCCCCTGCCTTGGTATGTTGTTCCAGCACCAAGACTCGCTTGCCAGCTTTAGCCAAAATTGCAGCTGCGGCCAGGCCCCCAATGCCACTGCCAATCACCACGACATCCAGCTTCTCTGGCACTTGGCTGACTGAGAAGGCTGTAGCAGAAGGGACAAGGTAGAAGGTGGGCTTCTCAGGCAGGGGCAGGGGAATAGCAAATATAAGGAAGCCAAGAATACTTCTCTGATTCTTCAAACCGAGAAAGAAAGAAAAAAAAAAGACTTCTCTAGGTTGTACAGTACCAGAAACCTCCAGAGAAGTTTAGCCTGAAGCTCTTGACTAAGATGGGAATACTTGGGACCAGTCAAGCAGATTCAACAAAGTGATTTGGTTTGATCTGATTCAACCAAAGCCACAATATACCTGAGGATTTTCCCTCCATTGAAAGAAAGCAGGAATAAGTAAACTACTACAGAAATAAAAACAGAAAGCTGACAAAATGACAGGCTGAGAAACCTAAGCACAGACACAGAGAGCTAAGGAAGACAGAAACAAGGGGGTTGAGAGCAGGAAAGGCTGCTGGCCTATGGAACCATCCAGGGCAGGCTGGTTTCTTTGGAAGACACAGTATCTGCAGGTGCCAGTGGTGCTATGACTATTATGGTGGCTGTTTCAGATCCTGACAGAAAGGTTTGGACAGGACAGAGGTTGCTGCTCTGAGAAATCACAGCATCAGGTGGCGCCTGTGGCTCAAGGAGTAGGGCGCCGGCCCCATATACTGGAGGTGGCAGGTTCAAACCCGGCCCCGGTCAAAAACTGCAAAAAAAAAAAAAAAAAGAAATCACAGCACCAGCCCCTCACATAGGGGGAAGTCTGGAAGCAAGGCTGGGATGGGGGGACGGGGAGCACCTCAACAGAAGACAAAAAAGGATAGCACATAATGGGCACTTCTAACACAATATCTATTCTTCAAAAATCACTCCTAGGCTGGGCAAGGTAGCTCACGCCTATAATCCTAAAACTCTGGGAGGTGGGAGGATCACTTGAGTCTGAGCAAGAGACCCTTGTCTCTACTAAAATAGAAAAATGAGGCTGGGCACAGTGGCTCATGTCTGTAATCCTAGCACTCTGGGAGGCCGAGATGGATGGAATGCTTGAGCTCAGCAGTTCGAGCCCAGCCTGAGTAAGAGTAAGACTCGTCTTTACTAAAAATAGAACAAACTAGTCCCCATGTCATGGTGGGTGCTTGTAGTCCCAGCTACTTGGGAGGCTGAGCCAAGAAGATTACTAGAGCTCAAGAGTTTGAGGTTGCTGTGAGGTTTTTTTTTTTTGTTTTTCTTTTTTTAGAGATAAGAGTCTCACTTTGTTGCCCTCGGTAGAGTGCCATGGCATCACAGCTCACAGCAACCTCCAAAGTAGCTGGGACTACAGGCGTCCACCACAACGCCTGGCTATTTTTTTGTTGCAGTTTGGCCGGGGCCGGGTTTGAACCCACCACCCTCGGTATATGGGGCCAGCGCTCTACCCACTGAGCCACAGGCACCACCCTGCTGTGAGGTATTGATACAGGATTCCCCCACTCAGGGCTGGACAGGGATTTCCCCCATTCTCTAGGCGCAGGTGAGCTCAGAAATCAGACCCCCATTTCCAGGCACCAACAGGCTGCCTTTTCCAGGCCACACCCTCTGGGCTCTAGTAAGGTCTTGAACAAAGCAGCCTGAAATGTTTTGGGTAGTTCCACCTTGAGTAGGGAGCATACAAGGTAACCCCTTCCCTGAGATAACTTTGTCCTAGTGCAGAAGGGACTGCATTTCATTCATTTATTAATACACTCATTAACTTTGAAAAGCTGTTTTTCTACCTACCAAGTCCTGGCCCAAAAATGTAATACAGACCCCTAGACAAAGGGTCTACGAGAAAGACTTCCAACTTAGGTCTTCCCCTTTGCCAAAAGTTCTGGTGCTTTTTACTCCTTCTGTATTCCTGTCTAATAAAAATCCTGTCTTATAGGCTTGGCACCTATGGCTCAAGTGGCTAAGGCGCCAGCCACATACACCTGAGTTGACGGGTTTGAATCCAGCCCAGGCCGCCAAACAACAATGATCGCTGCAACCAAAAAATAGCCGGGCGTTGTGGCAGGTGCCTGTAGTCCCAGCTACTTGGGAGGCGGAGGCAGGAGACTCACTTGAGCCCAGGAGTTGGAGGTTGTTGTGAGCTGTGATGCCATAGCACTCTACCCAGGGTGACAGCTTGAGGTTCTGTCTCAAAAAAAAAAAATCCTGTCTTACCACTGAGACCAAAGAACTACTGCGGAAGAAATTCTGGTAACAGTATGACACCACAGCATTCTACCCAGGGTGACACAGTGAGACTGTCTCAAAAAAAAGAGAAGAAAAGAAAAATTAGCTGGGCATTGTGACAGGTGCCTGTAGTCTCAGCTACTGGAGGGACTGAGGCAGGAAGTTTGCTTGAGCTCAGGAATTTAAGGTTGCAGTTAGTTAGGCTGATGCCACCACACTTTAGCCAGGGTAAGAGAGTGAGAATCTGCCTTAAAAAGATTCACAACCAAAGAACTGAGATTTGGAATTTGTCAAGCTGTTAAGAGGTGACAGTCTTTATGTTTCAAAAGTTTGTAGGAAAAACTCACATCTGTAATTCTAGCACTCTGGGAAGCTGAGGCAAGAAGATCCCTTGAGCTTAGGAGTTCCAGAGACCAGCTTGAGCAAGAGCAAGAGCCTGTCTCTACTAAAAATAGAAAAAACTAGCTGGGTGTGGTGGCATGATTGTAGTCCCAGTTACCTGGGAAGCTGAGACAGGAATTTTAGGTTGCTGTGAGCTAGGCTGACACTAGCCATGGTACTCAACCCTAGGGGGATAGAGTGAGACTCTGTCTCAAAAAAAAGAAAGTTTGTAGAGAGACTTATGGTAAAAAATACATTTTATGGGGGGGAGGGAATAATGTAATGAAAAATAATAAAATACATTTATTTAAAAAAAATACATTTTATATATACCACCCAGGATACATGTATTTGTATAATATACACATGTGAAACATAAGTTTCTCAATGCCATACTTACTGACACTATGTGTAATGAACTCTGATGTTCTCTATTCTCTGCACTTAAAAATGTCAGTTGCAATCCACTAAACTTATTTAACCCACTAACAGTTCATAACCTGGTCTGAAAAACACTTCAGCCAGTCATCTCATTTTTAGACCTGCACAGAAAAGTGGGGTGGCTTGCTAATGGATATGCAGTAAATAGTGACA
Source organism: Perodicticus potto (assembly GCA_963574655.1). NCBI lineage: Eukaryota > Metazoa > Chordata > Mammalia > Primates > Lorisidae > Perodicticus > Perodicticus potto. Next base: position 18,289 of record CAUYRH010122197.1, on the reverse strand, counting down.
AGTGTCCAAGCTAGAACTCTGGTCTCAGAAGTAGACAATTAGTCTTTCCACATAAAACAGTTTGTCTCTGTGCAGCAAGATGTGTCACACAGAATTCCGAAATTTACAAGTGAGAGCAACTCTGGAGATCAAACAGGGATCCAGTATTTTGTTTTTCGTTTTAAAGCAGAACTTTCTTTCTTTCTTTCTTTTTTTTTTTTTTTGAGACAGAGCCTCAAGCTGTCACCCTGGATAGAGTGCCGTCGCATCACAGCTCACAGCAACCTCCAATTCCTGGGCTCAAGCGAGTCTCCTGCCTCCGCCTCCCAAGTAGCTGGGACCACAGGCGCCCGCCACAACACCCGGCCATTTTTTGGTTGCAGCCATCATTGTTGTTTGGCGGGCCCAGGCTGGATTGGAACCCGCCAGCTCAGGTGTATGTGGCTGGCGCCTTAACCCGTTGAGCCACAGGCGCCGAGCCAGAACTCTTTCTTTAAACTGCAGAAGCAACCCCCACAAATACAGTTTAAAGATGACAGTGGAAGGCAGGCTCTGAGCCTGAGGCACCCTGTTCAACCTTCGCCAAAGTTTTAAAAGCAGGGTTCAATCCTTGGAGTTGCCACCATACATAAACTATTAAAACATCCATGGTAAAACACAATGTCCTATACTGATTTGGAGAGATTTCTATGCAGCTACCCTACACACTTGAGCCCACGAGAAAGGTTATGTGGAAAAGTCAGTACTGGAACCATGTGGAGGAAATATCTTTTCTTATCTGTCTGTAAACCCGGGACTCCAAGCCCTGGGGCCGGGACTGGGCTATGCCAAGACCTTAGCACGCTAAGGACGGTGCCCGAGCCCTTGGGCTATTTGCTGAGTCTGTTCGGGCGATGGCTTTCGCCAGTGATGGACACTACGGAAGTCCTGCCAGCACTTTACATACGGAGAAACTGAGTCCTGTGTCTGGCGGAGGCTTGCTCTGCCCAGATGCGCTTGCAGACCTGTGCGAATGGCCGAGCACAGCCCCAGAGCCCAGGGTCTCTCCCGCTCACCTCGTTTGAGAATCTTCTTCCTGGCCTCCTTGTCCGTCACCAGGGGCGCTGGTGGCCGCTTGACATCCTCGGAGAAGGGGTTCGGGGAGCTGCCACCGAATAGCCCCAGGTAAACTTTTCCGAGGACCACCAGCAGCAGCACGGCCGCCAGCAGCCCCAGCGTAAGCCACATCGCGCCGGCCTCAGGTCCGCGAAATGAACCTGCTCGGACTTTGCTCAGCCTCTAAAACGAAGGCTCCGCCCATCGACTTTGGCCACTCAGAAAGCAGAGGAAGCTTTGAGCACGGTTTTTTTTTTTTTTTTTTTTGAGACTGAACCTCAAGCTATCACCCTGGGTAGAGTGCTATGGCTTCACAGCTCACAGCAACCTCCAATTCCTGGGCTTGTCAAGCAAGTCTCCTACCTCTGCCTCCCAAGTAGCTGGGACCACAGGCGCCGGCCACAACGCCCGGCCATTTTTTGGTTGCAGCCGTCATTGTTGTTTGGTGGGTCCGGGCTGGATTCGAACCCGCCAGCTCAGATGTACGTGGCTGGCGCCTTAGCCCGTTGAGCCACAGGCGCCGAGCCTAGAGCACGGTTTTAGTCAATTAGAGAGTAGCGCGCGCTGCGGAGCGGATTAGCCCTGCCGGCTTTTCGTACTTCCCGAGCAGCGCAAAGTTTCCAATGCCTGTTGGGAGTTGTGGTTCTTGGGGCAAGGGTGGCAGCACGGGACACGCAGTGCGCGTGCGCGGTGCGGCCGGGTGGATGAAGCTCCGGTAACGCTGGGAACGTGTCGAAAGAGTCTGGGGCTGGAGAAGGGAGAACGCGAGGGAGAGAGGGAGGGTGGAAGTAATGATCACTGCGGGGCCAGACGGGACTAAGAGGGAATTCCGGCTGGGATGCCGGAGACCTGGGTTCTCTTCCTAGCTCTGCCCCGGACTCGCTGGACGCCCTGAGGCAAATTGCTGTCCTTTTCTTCCCCGTCCAGGCAATGCGAAAGTTTCTGTCCGGAGTCCCCACAGGGCCCCTGTCTGACTGTCTTGAATTGAGATCCTGTTAAGACCTGCGCATCACACTGGAGAGCGTTCGGCTCTTTGCCCCTCAAGGTGACCCATAGTTCTGACGTTGGCAGCCCCCGGACGGCATCGTTTGCTGCGGGCCCTGGCGGGCTCCCTAACTGCACCCCCTTCGAGGGACAAATCCGATGAAAGGATCAGCGAAGGTCTGTCATGCCCATGTGGGTATTTGTACTGAAGGATGGACCCACCCTAAATACCTAGGCAAAGAGTTTGAGCTCCAGCAAGCAGTTGAAAATCATACTTCCTTATGTAGTTCCCTGCCTACCGTAGGTGCACAATGAATACTTCGTTTCAGAAGGGTCCATTTTGTAGGAAGGCCCTATCTTCATCTCCAACTATCAGGAACTTGCCTGATTTTGGTAGGAGTAACTTCATACCTTTGAGTATTTGCTTGTTCAACAGAGTTTTTGTTCGTTTATTTCTGGGATACAGGTCATAACGGTCCCCATTGGAAGCCCCAGAAGTGCTGCAGTCAGATGCAGTAGGGCTGGTCATGGTTCTGTGCTACTTGTTTTATTTCCTACACAAACAGAGGATCCTTCTTGAAATTGCTGTTGCCATACCTGCCTGTCACCTGGCCAGAGTTGGCTGATGTGTGAGTGTGTGGTGTTATGCTGCCATGGAGGCCAAGGGGGAGGAAAAGGAAAGGGAGACAAATGCTAAAACCCCAGAGGCCAGAGCAAAGGGAGGCCTAGTTTCTGGGGTGCTAAGACTGAGGGGGAACTACACTCCCCCTAAGATGACAGGTGAGCCCCATGTCCAGCCGCTGAACCAGGAGGTATTTCTCCCTTGGAGTTAATAATCAAAGCATCCTGACAAAGATCCTAGTTTGTTACCAGAGCCACTTCTTAGGGAATCCAGATCATATTCTCACAGTGAAGAGCTAACCACATGGAGAAGCCACCCTCCTTCCTTAGTCATCCAAGTCTGTGGAGAATGATTATTGGCTTTGTGTGGGCCATCTGCCCATTTAAGATATGAATTTTGAATATGACAGGCATCCATGATGTCCAGTAAGATACCAGCCTTGTCTGGCCCTTTTCCTGAGGCCAGCAAAGTAAGATGAAAAACTTAAGAGTTGGCTGTACTGGCTGGGCAGGTGCCACACGTACAGTATTTGTGATAACTGAAGATGGTTGGGACATTGTGTTGCATTTTGAGTTTCTACTATCATAAGAACCAGGTCAAATATAAGCCCCTAGACCCAACCTGTGTCTGAGACCTAAGCACAGCCTGAGCATTTCAGCTAAGACCACCTACCCACTAAGGTGCCACCCATTAGCCTCACCCCTTTGGTAAGCTGGCCCAGGTCCCAGTAACTTCATCATCAGAACTCCATCATTTAGAGTGGTACTGCTGCCTTTTGGACACTGCGAATCCAGTCCCCACACTCCTGCATGGTCCCCTTCTTTCTATGCATTGGAAGGAGAAGTAAGAGGTAAGGTTTTAGCTAAGACAGCTTGTTTATGCAAAAAGAAAAAGGTTCACAGCTGCTTAAAGATTTTTAAAGCAATTTTTGTTAAGAGAGGCATAACTGAATGATGAAACCAGTTTTCTTTTTGTCTCTGCCACTGTCTCTCTGTTTTGCAGAGCTGAGGCTACAAAGACCTATGGGACTTCTTTCAGTTACTCACAGAAACCTCCTGCACCCTCGTGATGGCACAAAGGGACTGTTTTCCTATTCTTAGTCTGAATGACTGCCAAGAAGGAAGGCAAAGGTAGAGGAATTGGATCTCTGGCTTTTGATCTCAAACCTTATTAAACTCCTATCTGGGCCTACGAACAAAGCTCACATGAACAAATGATTTGAGTCATGAATGAAAAATCTTGCTATTTCCCTAATGAGAAAGAATTAAGAGTTGGACAGGTAAGCATGTTTGCTGCTTTGGGAAAGCTGTTGGGTTGGGATAAATCACTAATACAGGAAGATAGAGAATATATCAAGAGAATGTGGAACTTTAGAACTATTTAAGAAAAACCCTTAAGTTATAGTTAACCCTTATAGTTTTCTAGTCCTCTTAGTTCTTTTTTTTTTTTAAATAGACAGGGTCTTACTGTGTCATCTAGAGTGGAGTACAGTGGCACAATCACAGCTCACTGCAACCTCTAACTCATGGACTCAAGTGTTCCTGTGTCTCAGTTCCAGAGTATCTAGGGCTACAGGCTTGCCACCAGTTCTCTTTGTTCTGTAAGAAGGAGCTTCTATTCACCTCAAGGTTAACTGCCTTTCCTAGTAGCCTGTTTTCTAAGCAGGTTATGAGATACTGTTTTGGATTTATTTATGAGATTTTTAAAAACACAATAGTAAAATATATAGTAGTATATATATTTTATCCTTTGCTTTTCCATTTAACATGTCATGAGGATTGGTCTACATTGCCCATGAAGCACTTGCTCATTCTTCTTTATGGCTATATAGTATCTCAGTGACTGAATAGCCTAATTTGTTTAATCAGCTTACTCGTGGACTTTTAGGGTTTTCTCAGCTTTTTGCTATTGTAAGCAGTAATATAATGAATCATATTATAAATACACCATGTTCTTTTTCACATGGATTAGTGTATCTGTTGGATAAATTACTAGAATACAATGGCAAGCCCCAAATATAGAAAATACATATGAGGGGCAGCACCTGTGGCTCAGTGGGTAGGGCGCCAGCCCCATATACTGAGGGTGGCGGGTTCAAACCCAGCCCCGGCCAAACTACAACAAAAAATAGCCCAGCGTTGTGGCGGGGCCTGTAGTCCCAGCTACTCGGGAGGCTGAGGCAAGAGAATCGCCTAAGCCCAGGAGTTGGAGGTTGCTATGAGCTGTGACACTACGGAACTCCATCTAGGAGACAAAGTGAGACTCTGTCTCAAAAAAAAAAAAAAGATTTTTGAGATAACATTAACTAAGATTTTTGCAGCTTTTCTCAAGAACAGATTAAACAGAAATTTTCTCTTACAGTATTCCTTATAGTTATCTTTTCTAGAATTCATCCATTTTTTGTGGTACTAGGAAATGGTACAGTATTTAAACTGTCATCTTGGTAGAATTAATATCTGCCTGGGCGATTGACCCTGGTCTGTTTTACAGGGTGAAAGACTATCTGGGGGACACTCTATATCATATGACAACAACAGTGCTGTTTCCGCTTTCAGAGGAATTCCTGTACGTATCACACACACCTCAGCCTCCCACCAATACCTGCTTTCATTGTTTGCTGCTGTATGGTTCTAGGCACTGGGGACACAAGGATGGCATAGACCCTAGCTTTCAGGTGCACACACTTGGGAGGAGAAAGTGTGGGGCACAAGCAAACAAAACAACCTTTCTAATGAGATATTTGCTATAATGAAGCAGAATATAAAATACAGTGGGAATACCAAAGGCACACCATACTCCCTAATAAGTTGTATGAATTTTTGTCATTTCAGATTAACATGAAGGTACAATTAGGTTACAATGTTTGAATTTACTAGGTAAAGTCCCTTTTTAGTTGTGTCCTGCACCTACAAAAGGGAAGTATACCATACTCATACCCATTAGGTGGGAGCACACCAGTCCCCTTCCTTCTTCCCCCTTTCTTTTTTGAAATAGAGTCTCACTTTGTTGCCCAGGCTAGAGTGCCGTGGCCTCAGCATAGCTCACAAAAACCTAATACTCCTGGCTCCAGCAGTCTTCCTGCCTCAGCCTCCCGAGTAGCTGAGACTACAGGCAACCACCACAATGCCTGGCTAATTTTTCTCTTTTTAGTAGAGATGGGTTCTTGCTCTTGCTCCAGCGCCTGAGTTCAGGTGATCATCCCACCTCTGCCTCCCAGAGTGCAAGGATTACAGGTGCTGGGCCTGAGTTTGTGGATTTTATTTCCTATTCCTAAGAAGGGCATATACTTGTCTCCCACATCACCCAGCTTTTCCATCATAGTTGAAGGTTTCTAGGTACCTCACTTTCAGATTGAGTTTAATTAAGTCCTTCTGGCCTCCAGTTTTAAGTGGGTGGGAAGCATTTGTGTGTATGGGGGGATGTGAATTCTGTCCTCACACTAACAGTCAGCTGCCCCTACAGATCTCGGAGTTAAAGAAGCACAGAATTCTCCCGGCCCTGACTGCAGAAGCTAATGGATGGGAGCCAGGTGGGAAGGTCCCCTTCAGGGCCTTGGAGTATGGGTGGATCTACTTTTCATCCTTTTAGTTTTCTCTTACTCCTTGTCCTTCAGAATTTTGTATATTTGGCTTGGCGCCTGTTGCTCAGTGGTTAGGGTGGCAGCCACATGCACCAGAGCTGGTGGGTTCACACCCGGCCCGGGCCTGCTAAACAACGACAACAACACCAAAAGATTAGTTGGGCTTTGTGGTGGACGCCTGTAGTCCCAGCTACTTGGGAGGCTGAAGCAGGAGAATCACTTAAGCCGAAGAATTTGAGGTTGCTGTGAGCTATGACTCCATGTCACTCTGCCGAGGGTGACATAGTGAAACTCTGTCTTTAAAAAAAAAACAAGAATTTTGTACCTTTATCACTCCTCAAGGAAAATTAGAATCAATACTGGATTGGGAGTCAGTGAATTCTGATATCTGTCTTCTGATGGTTTACTGTGTGCCTCTGGCCAAGTCATGTCACCTCTGTATCTATAGTAGTAATATTAACATCTTCCATATCCTCACAGGGATATTCTGAAAAGCCTTTTAAAATGTGTCTTCTTCATGGGGCACATCCCTGTAGTACATTTAAAGCTCACTCCACCTGCCAAATGACTAGAGAGAAAGGTCCACTCACCAATTCAGAAACACCAGATCTGGCTTCTCTACTTTAAATCCTCACTGTCTTACCCACCAACCAGATGAGCAAGTTCCTTAACCTCACTTTCCTCATTTATAAACAGAGATTATGTCAAAACTTGTGTGATAGGGGTTTTATAAGGATTGAATGAGCTAATTAGATAAAGTGCTGAATGCACAAAATATAAATCATAGTGAGTGATCATTGGCAGTATTGTTATGTTTAAATCCCACACACTAAAAATGTAATCTCCACATATATGGAGCTTTTCAAAAGTATTCTAATGTAGAAATATTTGGATGTCTATGAATTTTCTTTTAATGTGATTTTATCTTTACTGTATGGTGACAAATCCAACATTGATACATTAATAATTTTCACCTTAAATGCCAAAATATTTCATATACACTGAGCATCTTTGTTCCAGATTTTTTTTTTTTTTTGAGGCAGAGCCTCAAGCTGTCACCCTGGGTAGAGTGCTGTGGCATCACCGCTCACAGCAACCTCCAACTCCTGGGCTCAAGCGATTCTCTTGCCTCCCCCTCCCCAGTAGCTGGGACTACAGATGCCCACCACAACGCCCAGGTATTTTTTTATTTTGGTTGCAGCCGTCATTGTTGTTTGGCAGGCCCGGGCAGGATTCGAACTCGCCAGCTCAGGTGTATGTGGCTGGCGCCTTAGCCAATTGAGCCACAGGCACCGAGCCTGTTCCAGATATTTTTCTCCTTTTTTTTTTTTTTTTGCAGTTTTTGGCCAGGTCTGGGTTTGATCCCGCCACCTCTGGCATATGGGGCCGGTTCCCTACTCCTTTCCTCCTTTGAACCATAGGCGCCGCCCTGGATATTTTCGATCATATGAAATAAGCATAATTATACTTCAGATTGTTCTTAGCTCATTTAAATGAATAATAGGCTGACCCAGTCAGCATTTCCCTTTAGGATGTAAGGAAGTGGAAGAGAGCCAAAATAAAGGAGACAATTTTAAAAAGGAAAAATGATAAGGAACCGTAACAAGGGGAGCTGTGTTAATTCTCCTGAAGATTTGTCCTTTGTCCCCCTGTTCTCCACTTGGTGAGGAAAAAATAAGTCTTTATGTAGGATCATTTTCAGAAGTAGGAGGCGTCTACTTGGTTCTAAGAAGAAAGGAGAAGAAGCACTTCCAGGGTTTGGGCGTTTGTCTCCTAAGGCTTCTACTTTCTGTTCGCAAACCTATTGTGACAGAAATTCCCACCCTCTGGCCTCTGTGGTTTCTGCTCCTGGCTCACACTTTGATCAACCCGTTCATAGTCTGAGGATGTGGTGGGGCAGGGCTCGCAGATAAATGAAGTAGCTGATAGATGAGGGCCTGACGTGGGTTAAGTGGTAAAGTGTGGGGGAGCCTGTTCAGCTCCGTGATACACATTCCTTGCTGTCATTCCACTCTTCTCTTCTTGTTCAGCCATTTTTTTTCTCCTTTTTATTTCATCTCCTTTTAAGCCTCATGCTGAAAGTGAGTTTTGTTTTCTTTATTGTCCAAGGTGCAGGTATTCTGTTGTTTTTCCTTGAACTCCTAGAATCAAGGTGTCCTCCCACCTCAGCCTCCTAAATAGCTGGGCATTGTGGCGGGTGCCTGTAGTCCCAGCTACTCAGGAGGCTGAGGCAAGAGAATCGCCTAAGCCCAGGAGCTGGAGGTTGCTGTGAGCTGTGTGACACCACGGCACTCTACCGAGGGTGATAAAGTAAGACTCTGTCTCTACAAAAAAATAATATATATAAAAATTAGCCAAGTCTGGTGGCAGAAGCATATAGTCACAGCTTCTGGGGAGACTGAAACAGGAGAATCACTTTAGCCCAGGAATTGGAGGTTACTGTGAGCTGTGATGATGCTGCACTCTAACCTGGGAGTCAGAACAAGACCTTGTCTCAAAAAAAATAAAACCAAAGAACGTCTCTGTGGCATGTGTGTGAAAAGGAGATTATGGAATAACAAGATTCAAGGCAGGCAGGGAAGGCTGAGGTCTGCGCTAGAGGTCAGGACATACCTAGACCTCAGAGGGTCTTCTTACTATTGCAGTTGTGAGCCCAGAAGTGCTTAGAGCCCAAGAAGAATGGGAAGCTGTGGAGACCATCCAGCCAGGGACAGGTAACTGTAGAAACGGCACTGTCAACACACAGCTCCCCGACAACAAAGGCACCATCCACATGTGTGGCTGATATTCCTGTGACTGTAAGATCATGAGACAGTGTCCCTGAGAATTGTCATTTTAGCTCTGTGACGTAGAAAAAAATCACTTTTCCAAACCCAAAGTTGGTAACATGCCATCTTTGGAGGAGACAGGAATGGACACCCCGGGAAAGGGCTGCCAGCCCTGCCCATCCTCCAGGCATCCCTGCCCATCCTCCATCCATCCCTGAGAGGAGACAGGGAGAATTCTGGTCAGGATCACCTTCTGCAGGGTGATGAGTCAGGCAGGAGGAGGGGGGCAGGTGGCCAGGGCCCCTGTACAAGGCTGCTCAGGCTATTCACCGCACTAGGAAGGCCCTGGGGATAGAAGTGAAGCCATCTGCTGGAAAACCCTGAGGCTGGGGAAAAATTGTCTCATCTTCCTTTCTGAGAGTTTTAGGTGGAGCTATGGGAGGGTAGAACTAAGACCTCTATGTTTCCTGAGCTTCTGGAGTGATATTACAGTGAGTGGTATCAGCCCTCACTTCCCTGTGGGCTCTGACAGCCCACTCTGGGATGGGGTGGGAGGGCCTATACAGGGTGTGAGAAGGAGAAAAGTGGAAATTAGGAATGGCCCTTCAACAAACTGGTTGCATGCTCCTACACGGGTACCTACTCTACGCAGTGACCTGCCCCCTCATAGATGAGTAGAATTTAGGGAGCCCCTTGCAGGGCAGATCTGTCCCATCCTCACTGCAGAGGTCAGCCTAGCCAGACAGGCTGAAATGATAGCCCAGCAGAGAAGCCAGCCCCCTGAAGGAGGAAAGATTGTAGTTGCAGATGTCTGATGTCTAGCTTGGAGGTGACAACCAGGAGGCCCTCAGTAAATGTTTGCTGATAGAATGACTATCATTACTAGTCTTGGAGTGTCTTCCCTTTTGCCACAGGGTGCCAGGCCATCTCAGAACAGCCTGGGCAGCTAATCTCCTTCAGTGAGGCCCTGCAGCACTTCCAGACTGTGGACCTGTCCTCCTTCAAGGTACAGTCTTAGGGAGGTGTGGGGTCTCCAGCAAAGCACCTTCTCAGGAGCCAGGTTTCTACTTTACCAGGATAAGGCACTAGGCAAGTAAGATGGAAGCTTCCAGATGAGAGCCTTATCTCACCTAAGATCTTGGGACATGCGCCCATGAATGCTAAGACCCATGCTTCATGCAGGGTCCTGATAGCTCTGTGGGACTGTGTCCTTTGTGTTCTTGTGGCCCTGTCATTAAGGGTCTTCTGTAGCTGGTCCTCTGTTCCTCCCTCTTATGGGTGGAGAGGTATGGAGTCAGTACTAGGTAATTCCTTGGGGAGACAAGACAACCTGAGTACCTGATGGACATTGGAAGAAAATCTTCCCTTCCCTCAGGGAGCCAGAAATACTTGAGAGTTGAAGAAAGATGAAGTGGCTCAGCGCCTATGGCTCAACGGGCTAAGGCGCCAGCCACATACACCTAAGCTGGCGGGTTCGAATCTAGCCCGGGGCCCGCCAAACAACAATGACGGCTGCAGCCAAAAAATGGCCGGGTGTTGTGGCGGGCGCCTGTAGTCCCAGCTACTTGGGAGGTGAAGGCAGGAGACTCGCTTGAGCCCAGGAATTGGAGGTTGCTGTGAGCTGTGATGACATGGCACTCTATCCAGGGTGACAGCTTGATGCTCTGTCTCAAAAAAAAAAAGAAAGATGAAGTGTGGCTTGGTACCCATAGCTCAGTGGTTAGGGCGCCAACCACATACACCAGGGCTGGCAGGCTCGATCCCAGCCCAGGCCTGCTGAACAATGACAACTGCAGCAATAAAAACAAAAAAATAGCCAGGTGTTGTGGCAGCTGCCTGTAGTCCCAGCTACTTGGGAGGCTGAGGCAAGAGAATCACTTAAGCCCAAGAGTTTAACGGTACTCTGAGCTGTGACGCCATGACACTCTACCCAGAGTGACATAGTGAGAATCTTGTCTCAAAAAAAAAAAAAAGAAAAAGAAAAATGAAGTGTTAGAAAAAGATGGACTATTGGGGACAATAAGAGCTGAGGGGCTTTCTGGGACATCTTGAATGTTGAGTAGTCCTTTATTAATTTAGAGATAGAGTCTCATTTTGTCACCCTCGGTAGAGTGCCGTGGTGTCATAGCTCACAGCAACCCCAAACTCTTAGGCCCAAGTGATCTTCTTGCCTCAGCCTCTCGAGTAGCTGAGAGTACAGGCGCCTGCTGCAACGCTCGGCTACTTTTACAGACAGGGTCTTGCTCTTGCTCAGAGTGATCTTGAACCCATAAGCGTAGGCAATCCACCCACCTTGGCCTCCAAGAGTCCTGGGATTACAGGTGTGAGCCACTGTTCCCAGCCAATGAGTAGTACATTTAGAACAGTGGTTCTCAACCTTCCTAATGCCGTGACCCTTTAATACAGTTCCTCATGTTGTAGTGACCCCCAACCATAAAATTATTTTTGTTGCTACTTCATAACTGTAATTTTGCTACTGTTATGAATCGTAATGTAAATATCTGATATGCAGGATGTATTTAGGTGACCCCTATGAAAGGGTTGTTCAACCCCTAAATGGGTCGCGACCCACAGGTTGAGAACCACTGATTTAGAGGAATATGATTTTGGATCTTCAACCTAAAACTGGGCTCAAGAGAGAGGCTGAAAAGGCAAGCATCAGGTTGGTTTATAGGATGTGGAAAGCCCAAAGGTACCAAAATGAGTGTGTCATAAGGCCCACGAGTGTCGCTGAGCCCCAAGAAGCTAGCATGACCTAGTTTAGGAAGAGCTGGTATTGGCCAGAATCCAGCTACCCCTCAGAGGCACCTAACCGCACTGGCTTTCTAATCCAGGAAGCTAAGAAGGCTGCTAGATGTTGTCATTTATGTCCTTCACACACACACAGGCATAGACAGACAGAGACATATAGTGGGTAGAAGCAGCCTTCTGGGAAACCTGGCCTGGCATTCATCTGACTGTGTGGGGGAGTCCCCACAGCTGGCATCTGTAGCCTCCATAAGAGTTAGTGGAATAGCTAGTTCTAGAAGACCCAAAAATGTAAATGCAGGAGACTGGCTGGGAAAGCCTATGCGTGGGGACATCTGTTTGTCCTTGCAAAGAACCTAGGAGCTGAAAGAGCCTGTCTCTAGACACTCAACAGATGCTTCCCAGCCTCTGCCACATTTCCCTGGCCCCAGAGACTAGCCAGGTGGCTGAGAAAACTATCTCTGTCTGCACGTACTGTCCCTAGTCTGAGCCTGACGTTCATTGAGGCCAGTGATCCCAGCAGCATGCCCATTGTCTGCAATGTCTTACCCAGAAAAGAATCCAGCCAACTATTCGGAGGACTGGGCTCGCCGCTCTCCGCCACTACCTCTTCGGGCCTCCAAAGCTCCACCAGGGCCTTCGGGAGGAAAGGGACCTGGTGTTGACCATTGCTCAGTGTGAGTACATGTGCCCCGCCAAAAGGCAGGCAGAAAGCACTGTTTGCCCACCCTGTTGCTGAGGCTAAGCCAGAGGTCTTACATTTTCCATGTTAGGGGAGGCAAAAGTGGTCCCAGAATAGGAGCTGAGAACAGGGTATCTTGAGCACAGTCTAGATCTAACATTCTTTGAGAAGCACCCAGTCCTTGTACAAGGGGTAATCTGGCAGAAAGTGTGTGTGTTTGGGGGCAGGTGGCCTGGATAATCAAGACCCAGTGCATGGCCGAGTCCTCCAGACCATCTACAAGAAGCTGACCGGCTCCAAGTTTGACTGTGCCCTCCACGGAGACCACTGGGAGGACCTAGGCTTTCAGGGTAAGTAGGATGAATGGTTCATCACTAGAGTGAGACGCCTCACTCCTCCAGCCGTGCCAGCACATAAGGTGGGATACCTGGGAGAAGCTCTCCACCAGGAGGGCACAGCAAGGGCACAGATCCTGAGGTGGACCTTGCTTACTGCTTGGAAATAGCAAGGAGTGTGGCTGAGGTAGAGAAGAGAGTGACAGGAGAAAAGATCAGTTTGTAGCCCTATTAGCCCTGTAAGACATTTACCCTAAGTGAGATGGAAGAAAGCACTTGATATGTTTAGAATCTAATTTGTTTGAGTTTGTTACTCTTTTTTTTTTTTTTTAAGAGACAGTTGCACTTTATCGCCCTCAGTAGAGTGCCACGGCATCACAGCTCACAGCAACCTCCAGCTCTTGGGCTTAGGCGATTTTCTTGCCTCAGCCTCCAGAGTAGCTGGCACCTGGCAATTTTGCCCCAACGCCTGGCAACTTTTTTGCATTTTAGCCAGGGCCAGGTTCAAACCCACCACCCTTGATATATGGAGCTGGCGCCCTACCCACTGAGCCACAGGCACTGCCCTGTATTATTTGTTTTTAAATGAAACAATTAGGTTATGAGGACTGTACTTTGTTTCAAAATCATATCGAATACATTTGTATAGAATAGGAAAATCTCTGCCTCTTTTTTTGTTTGTTTTTGAGACAGAGTCTTGCTCTGTCACCAGGCTATAGTGCAGTGGTGTCATCATCAGTCACCACAACCTCAAACTTCTGGATTCAAGTGATCCTCCTGCCTCAACCTCCTGAGTAGCTGGGACTATTGGCGCATGCCACTATGCCCAGCTCAGCTAATTTTTCTGATTTTTTTTTTTTTTTTAAGAGACAGAGTCTCACTTTGTCACCCTCAGTAGAGTACGGTGGCGTCACAGCTCACAGCAGTCTCCTGGGCTTAGGCAATTCTCTTGCCTCAGCCTCCTGAGTAGCTGGGACTACAGGCGTCTGCCACAATGCCTGGCTATTTTTTTGTTACAGTTTGGCCGGAGCTGGGTTTGAAGCCGCCACCCTCAGTATATGGGGCTGGCGCGCCTTACTCATAGGTGCCGCTCAATTTTTCTGATTTTTTATAAAGATGAGGGTCTCGCTCTTCTTCAGGCAGCTCTCAAACTCCGAGGTTCAAGGAATCCTCCTGCCTCTGCCTCCCAGGGTGCTAGGAATAGAATAAGAAAAAAGTCTTAATTTTAAAGTAAACTTTGTTTTTGTTTTTTGAGACAGTCTCACTTTGTCACCCTCAGTAGAGTGCTGTCAGCAACCTCTAACTCTTGGGCTCAAGCCATTCTCTTGCCTCAGCTCCTCCAGTAGCTGGGACTACAGGAGCCTACCACAACACCCAGCTATTTTTTAGAGATGGGGTCTCCACAGGCGCCGAGCCACTTTGGGCTTATTTTGTTAGGGTTACCTCAGCTTCTTGAATTTGTAAGTTAATGTCTGTAGTCAAATTTGGTAAATTTTCAGCCATGGTTACTTTGAATACTTTCTTAAGCCCCACACTTTCTCCTCTCTTGTGGTACTCTGATGATACAAATGGTAGATCTTTGGGGAGGGGAGTGTTTGTTTTTTGTTTTTGTTTTATTTTGGTTGTTGGAGACAGAGTCTCACTCTATTGCCCTAGGCTAGAGTGCCCATAGCTACCTCAAACTCCTGGGTTCAAAGCAATCCTGCCTAAGCTTCCCAAGTAGGTGGGACTATAGGCACCTGCCATGACATCTGACTTGCTCAGGCTGGTCTCAAACTCCTGAGCTCAGGTGACCCTTCCATCTCAGCCTCCCAGATCCCAGTGAGCCACCGTGCACTGCCTATTCATTTTTTAAAATTTTTTACAGCTTCATAGATCTCCAAGGCTCTGTGTATATGTTAATAAATAAGTATATAAATATATATATAAACTTATATATATATATAAAAGTATTATAAAAATATATATATATTTTTTTTTTCAGACAGAAAAAAACAATGCCCTCAGTAGAGTGCCGTGGTTCATAGCTCACGGCAGCCTCAAACTCTTGGGCTCAAGCAATTCTCTTCCCTCAGCCTCCCGAGTAGCTGGGACTACAGGCACCCGCCACAACGCCCGGCTATTTTTAGAGACAGGGGTCTCACTCTTGCTCAAGCTGGTCTTGAACCTGGGAGCTCAGGCAATCCACTGCACCTGGCTTGGCTCTGTATATTTTTGTTTTAGTTTTTTCTCCTTCTGTAGTTCAGATTGAGTAATTTCTTTTTTTTTTTCTGTTTTTGAGACAGAGTCTCAAGCTGTCACCCTGGGTAGAGTGATGTGGTGTCATAGCTCACAGCAACCTCCAACTTGGGCTCAAGTGATCCCCTTGCCTCAGTTTTTCTATTTTTAGTAGAGATGGGGTCTCACTTTTGCTCAAGCTGGTTTTCAACCTGTGAGCTCAGGCAGTCCACCCATCTGAGCCTTCCAGAGTGCTAGGATTACTCTCGGCCCAGATTGAGTAATTTCTATTTCATCTTCAAGTTCACTAATCTTTCCTCTATTACCTACATTTTCTTTTTCTTTCTTTTTCTTTTTTTTAAGAGACAGAGTCTTACTTTGTCACCCTCGGTAGAGTGCCGTGGTGTCACAGCTCACAGCAACCTCCAGCTCTTGGGCTCAGGTGATTCTCTTGCCTCAGCCTCCTGAGTAGCTGGGACCACAGGCGCCTGCCACAATGCCCAGCTATTTTTTTGTTGCAGTTTGGCCAGGCCCGGGTTTGAACCCACCACCCTCGGTATATGGAGCTGGCACCCTACTCACTGAGTCACAGGTTCTGCCCTGCCTACGTCTTCTTTTTAACCATACCCAATGAGTTTTTAGTTATTGTACTTTGCAATTCTAAAGTTTTCATTTGTTTTTACTTTTCTCTTTTTTTTTTTTCTTTTTTGAGACAGAGTCTCACTATGTCACCCTTGATAGAGTGCAATGGCATCACAGCTCACAGCAACCTCAAACTGTTGGGCTTAGGTCATTCTCTTGCTTTAGCCTCCCAAGTAGCTGGGACTACAGGTGCCTGCCACAACGCCCGGCTATTTTTTGTTGTTGTCGCAGTTTGGCTGGGGCTGGGTTTGGCCCGCCACCCTTGGTATATGGGACCAGTGCTCTACCCACTGAGCCATGATTTGGTTTTTCTTTATAGTTATTTCTTTACTGAGATTTTCTGGTTGTTTTTCTTGTTTTTTTTTTTTTGTCTGTTTTGTTTTGTTTTTCATTTTTTTCAAAGTACATTTGCTCATAATTGCTATTCAAAGACATTTTATAACCGGTGCTATAGTAGTTTTCTATTGTTCCTATAACAAATTACCACAAATTTAAAAGTTTAAAACAATACAAATTTACTTACTATCTTGTCGTTCCCTAGTTCAGAAGTCTGACCCAGGTCTCACTGTGGCAAGGTCAAGTTGTCCATAGTGCTATGTTCCTTTTTGGAGGCTGTAGGAGAGAATCCACTTCCTTACCTTTCCAGCTTCTGGAGGCCATCTTCATTTCTCTGTCTTCAAGTCAGAAGCAGCACCTGTCTCACCCCAAAGCCATCCTCACTTCTCTTTCTCTGACTCTGTGCTTCTGTCCTTCTTCCACTTTTAATGACCCTTCCAAGTACATTGAGCCCACCCAGACAATCCAGGATAATCTTCCTTTCTTCTGATTGCAACCTTAATTCTACCTACAGAATTAATCCCCTCTGCCATGCAGTATAACATATTCATTAGTCCTGGGGATTTGAAGTCAGACATCTTTGGGGAGGGGGTGGTAACATTATTCTGTCAACTACAGCTGCTTTAAAATCCTTGTCAGATAATTTTGACATCTGTGTCATCTTATTATTGGTATCTGTGAATTATCTTTTCTCGTGCACACTGAGATTTTTCTAGTTCTTTTGTAACAGGTGATGTTTGATTGTATCCTGGACATTTTGAGTAGTCTGCTATGAGACTCTGGATCTTATTTACATCTTCTGCTTTATTTAGCAGGTTCCCTCTGATACTGTGCCAGCAAGGCATGGGGTGTGGGGGATGGCACCTGTTTACTGCAAGGTGGGGATGGAAGTCCAAGTGTCCTGCTGTGATACCACTGGCTGGGAGCAAGGATGCCTTGTTTCTCCCTACGTGGCCTCCACTGACATTGCAGAAGGGGTGAGGGTGCTCCTTACTGCTGGGAAGCATAAAGTCTCAGGTCTATGCTTGCCCCCCTCTGACACTACACTGGGCCCTTGTTATAATCAGGCTCCCCCATAGCTTTTCCTGGGGAAGAGTGGGAATGGGATCACATCTTTTTCTGTGGTGTTTGGCTGGAGTAGGGTGAATATTGGCTAAAGCATTCTGTCTTGCTAGGCTACCCCTTTACTGGCCCTGAGCCAGAGAGAGCAGCTTTTGGGGAGGTTTTTTGGTCTGCTCCCACTGGCATTTCTGGGTTCCTGTCTTCTTTAGCACCCAGTTGTGATATATCAGTCAAAAAGAAACCTAGGAAAATCACCACAGTGTCATCTCTCAACTGTCACAATTCCCAGGCCATCGTCTTTCTCCACCTGGCAGTGTCTTCTTTGTTTAAATTTTTTTTTTTTTTTATTATTGGGGGTTCATTGAGGGTACAAGAAACCATGTTACACTGATTGTATTTGTTGGGTAAAGTCCCTGTTGCAATTGTGTTTTGCCCCCAAAAGGTGTGGCACACACCAAGACCCCACCCCCCTCGCTCCTTCCCTCTCTCTGCTCTTCTTTTCCTCACCCCTCCCTCATTCTTTCTCTCTCTGCTCTCCCCTTCCCTCACTCCTACTGTGTCATTGTCATTAACTGTCCTCATATCAAAATAGAGTACATGGAATTCATGCTTCTCCATTCTTGTGATGCTTTACTAAGAATAATGTGTTCCACTTCCATCCAGGTTAATACAAAGGCTATAAAGTCTCCATTTTCTTTAATGGCTGAATAGTATTCCATAGTGTACATATACCACAGCTTGTTAATCCATTCCTGGGTTGGTGGGCATTTAGGCTGTTTCCACATTTTGGTGATTGTAAATTGAGCTGCAATAAACAGCCTAGTCCAAGTGTCCTTATGATAAAAGGATTTATTTCCTTCTGGGTAGATGCCCAGTAATGGGATTGCAGGATCAAATGGGAGGTCTAGCTTGAGTTCTTTGAGAGTTCTCCATACTTCCTTCCAAAAAGGCTGTATCAGTTTGCAGTCCCACCAGCACTGTGAAAGTGTTCCCTTCTCCCCATATCCATGCCAGCATCTGCAGTTTTGAGATTTTGTGATGTGGGCCGTTCTTACTGGAGTTAGATGGTATCTCAGGGTGGTTTTGATTTGCATTTAATTAAGGATGATGAGCATTTTTTCATATGTTTGTTAGCCATTCGTCTGTCTTCTTTAGAGAAGGTTCTATTCATGTTTCTTGCCCATTAATATATGGGATTGTTGGCTTTTTTCATGTGGATTAATTTGAGTTCTCTATAGA
>CAUYRH010122196.1:0-10258 GCA_963574655.1 Perodicticus potto | reverse complement strand
ATTGTCCTCATATCAAAATTGAGTACATGGGATTCATGCTTCTCCATTCTTGTGATGCTTTACTAAGAATAATGTGTTCCACTTCCATCCAGGTTAATACAAAGGCTGTAAAGTCTCCACTTTTTTTAATGGCTGTAGAGTGCCCTGTGGCATCACAGCTCACAGCAATCTCCAACTCCTGTACTCAAGAGAGTCTCTTGCCTCCGCCTCCCAAGTAGCTGGGACAACAGGCGCCCGCCACAACGCCCGGCTATTTTTTGGTTGCAGCCATCATTGTTGTTTGGCGGGCCCAGGGCTGGATTCGAACCCGCCAGCTCTGGTGCCTTAGCTGCTTGGGCCACAGGCGCCAAGCCAATAGGAAGGTCTTGAGTTGCCTTCCCAGCTTTGTCACTCACTGGCTAGACCAAGGGCAAGTTCATTAACCTCTCTGAGCCTCACTTCCTTACCTGTCCCAAAATGTGGGCTATTGCTATGAGGCTAAAAATGGGATCACACATGCCAAGTGTCCGGCACTCAGGACAAGGTGACTGGAGGGGACTGGACCATCCGTGTGGGAGAGAGTGTGCAGCTGTCACTCCTCCTCCCTTCCTACCTCAATCTTCCCTCCGCATCCCTGAGCCTCCAGTCTCATCTCTGCTCTCCCCTTCCAGCTGCCCTCATAGTTTAAGATTAGACTTTATCTCTGTGTCTTGAGGACGCGGGTATGACATGCTGGCCTCTTTGTGTATTTCTCCCCTGCCAGCCTCACCCCTGCTGTGACTGTAAACCGCTGGATTGTATGGTGGCAGAAGAGGGAAGGCGGCAGGGGCCGCTCCTCACGTAGCCACGTCAACCTGCAGGTACATGGGGACGGGGGTCCTTCTGACTCCTCCTCATCCCCGGTGCCAGATACGGTCTGCTCCCTTTTCCTGTGATGTTCGAGATTCTAATTAAGTGGAAGAGGCTTTTACTCCTTACAATCCTCCAGTTATGAATAATGATACCAGCTCGTAAATGAAAATTGCTTTTCTATTTAAATTCTGTTTTTTTTTTTTTTTGTTTTTTTAAAAAGAAGGTATGAATGTAGGGCTCTTGGGTCATTTGCAAGTTATTAATTTCAAGCGGAGCTCTTAGCTAGCTTATTAAACGGTGAGAGTATTACAGCTGAGTTAAATGGTGAGGATATTAATTACCTTGAAGGCTTTTATGTACGAAGAAGTGGCTTGTTTCTGTGTTGGTGGGTGGTCTGGGTGGGAAAAGATGACTTCCCTTCTGGGAGGTGTGGAAGGAAGTGGATGCCGGTGACATGCTCTGTTGATAAATACTGGATCCCAAGAAATGGTGATGGGGCTCTTCTCTTGGGACTATAGGATTCTGTGGCAGTGGGGGGAGGGACATGCCTTGGAGCCTGGGCCAGATATCTCAAAGCCAGTGAGGTGCTTCCCAACATGTGCGATGACCTCCCCTCACCGTCACTTCCACTGATGAGAGGCCAGTGAAATTGGGTTGACAGGATTGTAGGAGACGTTTCAATCAGTTTAGCAATTCTAAAAATCTCAGTTGTTCCATCTCTGTTTTGGCCATTTTGACATAATGCCTGTTCTATTATTTACTTACTATTTTTATTTCCATTGACTCACTTAAAAAAAAACCCCTGAAATTTAGTTTAAAGGGAATCTTTATATCACCACCATAAATGGGAAACCAGCATCCCCACTCATAAATTCAGAGCAACATAAAAATGAATAGGCGACCATTAAGGTAAAAAATGTCCATCGTGTACCACCTGAAAGCAACTCCCACTTGGCCCGTGGTGTATTTACATGGTGGAAAGGCTGGATCAGATGGAAGAAAGGGTTTTCTGACCTTGTGGCTCACGCAGCTTCAGGGGCAGTGTCAGGGGACAGGAACGGACCGGTGGCTGGTGACCAACCCAGAGAATCAGTTCTCCCTGGCGTATTTCCAAACAGATGCAGCTGAAACTAGAAAGCCATAGGGAAAAAGGCAGAACTGGAGGATTTCTGTGTATTTTGAACTTTAGAGATCAACATGTAAATGTTGATATGTAAATGATATGTAAATTCCATGCCAGCCTGCCCTTGCTCTCTTAGGCCAAGGACTCAGGTGCGTTGCCTTCTGTGGCTCTGTTATTATGTGGTCTCTGGGCTCCACAAGCCACTTGGGAGCAGGGAGGATGTCCAGAGAAAACTGACCTGGGCTCCAGGATGGAGACAGCTAATCTCTGCTGGTACATTGCTATATGGCTTTGGAAGACCCCTGGGCCTCTCTGGACCTCTGTTTCTTCATCTATGCATGAAGGGGTTGAAAGAGATCTATCTGGAGACCCTGTGATCATTAATTTTATGTGTCACATTGACTGGGCCATGATCGCCAGATATGTGGCCACACTTTATTCTGGATATTTTTGTGATCTTATTTTTGAATGAGATTAACATTTAAAATGGTGGACTTTGAGTAAAGCAGATTGCCCTCCTGAGTGTGGATGGTTCTCATCTAATCAGTTGAAGGGCCAAATAGAGCAATAGAGAGACCTCCCCTGAGCAAGGGGGAATTCTGTAGCAGATGCCTTTGGACTTGAATTGCAGCCTGAGCTCTTCTCCCGGTCTCCACCCTGCCAGCATGCCCTGGAGATTTTGGTCTTGTCAGACTCCATAATCATGTGAGTCAGTTCCTTAAACCAATCGATGTCTCTCCCTACCTCCCTGTACTCGCATACACAACCTGTGGCTCTGCTTCTCTGCAGAGCCTGACTAATGCAGACACCCTTTAGCCATCAGCTCCTGTGGCCAAACAGGTGGATGCTCAGGGACAGGGTAGTAGCTCATCTCTGTTTCCCCTCAGCTTTCCTGCTGCTCCTGCACAGAGGTAATAGAAAAACTCAGGTCACAGTGGCTTCAACCACAAAGGGCACTTACTCATGTGTCATTGGGGGTCCAGTGATAAGTCTGCCTCCAGGGTTGTTTGACTCAGCTGCTTAATAGTGTCATCAAGGGCCCAGGGACATCCCCATCTCTCTAACTTTTCTATTTCTGGTATAGTTTTGACTGGAGGACGTCTTCCTCATGGTGGCAAAAAGGCTGCATAGTTCCAGTTATGCCTCCTAGTTCAGAGGAAGAGCGATGTCTGTGTCCCAGAATCCCAGCAAAAGTCCTCAGCCACAAGGTGGGCTTGCCTGGCCCACTTCAGAGCCAATACCTATGGCCAGAGAATGACATGAAAGGATCAGCTCAGACATGGTTTATCTGAATCAGTCACCGTGGCAAGGGTCACCTTGTGGCAAGGGAGGCTGGGGCTAGGGTGGGGTTAGCCTCACACAAACAGGGTGGTGCGACACACTGGACCTGTGTGTTCTGGAGGCCCATACAGATGCTGAGCTTGGAGGTTCAGTCCCACCCATTCCCTTTCCCCCCTCCACTTCCATCTCCTTCTACTCTTCTCCTCTTCCTCCCCTCCCCTCTTCTCCCTTCCTCTCCCCTCCCCTCCCCTCCTTTCCTCTCCCCTCACCTCCTCTTTCCTCTCTCGCCCTGTAGCCACACCCTGGCCAGCCAGCCACCCCTACTGGGACAGACATGCCCTTATTGTCTATGTATGCCCAGCACCCCCCTCCCTCCTCTCCTGGGGCAGAACCCCCTCCCTGGGGAACATCCCAGCCCTACTCTGGTTGTGGGAGCTCTTCCACCCTGCACCCCTCCGTCTTTACACAGTGGCCATGAGAGTCACAGAGGTGGGACTTGACAGTTCTTTCTTTCCTCTGAAGTCATTAGCTGGGATGGTGTATTCGGGAGTTGTCTGTGGCCTCCCTCTCCCCCTGCCCCACAGCAGAAGAAGCAGCGTGCAGAAGTCGGGGCGGGGGGGGGGGAGGGAGAGAGAGGACAAGCACTCGGAAGTCAAGGGACACAATTTAGTTCCTGGATCCTGCTGTGTCTAGCACTAGCACCATCATCCCTGGCCTTTTCAGTTCTCAGAGCTGCTAAATACCCTTTCCCCATGGACCAGCCCATGGACCAGCTTGGGCCTGGCTTTCATTGCTTGTGATGGAAAGCACCAATGGCATGCCCGCTTCCCTTCCTTCATTAGTTTATTCAGTAGGCGTTCAATATTTCCTTTGGGCCAGCTAATTCTGGAAGACGGGTACCACTAATATCCCTGTTTCATATGTGGGGAATGGAGGCATGGAGAATTTAAGTAATTTTCCCAAGGTCATTCATTAGCAGTGGCGGAGCTGGGGTTGAACCTGGCTCTGCCTGTTTGCTGACAACCAGCCTGCTCCACCAGGCGCTGCCGTGAAGCTGTTCACAGAGTGTGGCAGGAAGGAGAGGCTTGTCTTAGACATTAATAATAATAATAACTATGATGACAACAGTGACAACGAGAGCATGTAATGAAAGCTCATTGTGTGCCAGTGGGTGTATCCATTACTTCATCCCCATTTTTTAGATATAAACACTGAGGTTCAGAAAGGTGAAATAATTTGCTCAGGATCATGCAGCTAGCAAGGGGTAAGTTTGGAATTTTCTCTTGGCAACAATTTTCCCTGGAGGGTGAGGGCCTCGGGCTGGGATTGGATTTCTTCCTCTCCTGGGGAGGGCAGGGTCTCCCAGGCCACCTGTAGAGGTAAGCGCTGGCGTTTAAATGCCCACTCACTGGACATGTGCCTCCCCCTTCCCTGGTTTTCAGAGCCACTGAGCTGATTTCCCAAAAGAGCCTTAGGGTGGGTTGTGCACGGGGTGGGATGGGGTGGTAGGGTGTGCCAAAGTGGCTTGGTCTCTGTGCAATAGACTTAAACAGCCGCGAGGGGAAAGGGGGAGGAGCCATGGGGCGGGGAGGAGAGGCATGGGGGTGGGGTTTGTGGTGCTGGGAAACTGGTTCTGTCCCAGGCTGCAGGCAAAGCTGTAAGTTTGGGGTTTTGGTGGCATCATGCCCTCCCAGGGCTTCACCCCAAGCTCTTCAGGATCCTGATCTCTCCGGGGTGCTGAGAGGGTAGAGAGCTGGCTTGTCATCAGCGCTTCTCCTCGCTAATAAGTGTGCATCGCAACAGGGGCCTTCCAGAGCCAGGGTCTTACCCTGAGGATGAAGAGGGGAGGGCTGAGGGCACCACAGCAGCGGGTTCCCACTCCCGGGGGTTCCTGCAGGTACCAGGTTCATGGGAGACTGCAGAGAAGCCAGGCGGCTCCTGCAGAGGGGCCTGTCCCCTCCTCAGCTCCTTGGTCCTCCCTGGCCTCCTTGCCTTTGCCCGGTGTGGCTGCACGTCCTGCACCCCCAAATACTCGAGGCTGCCTGCTGCCTCCCCCAGCCCCGGGCCACCTGGATGCTGCAGTGCAGTTGATTATATCCAACTGAGCACTTGGTCAGCCCTGTTTTTTGCTTTTCTCAAGTTGTTTCTCTTTTCCACCTCATTTCAACCCCCCACCACGTCCCTCTGCTCTGGGGCCACCCACTGGACTGCAGGCCACACACTTTTTGGGTCCCTCCTTCATCTGCACCCAGCCCTGGGCAGAGGGTCCAGGTCGTCGGCTTGCAGGGTTTCCTGAGCTCTGTGCTTGACGCTGCCAGAGGAAACTGGGAGAATGTCACAGGCTTCATGAGAGTCAGAGCAGGCTGGGTCGTGAGGTGACAACAACCGCTTCAAACTCTCAGGGGCTTACAACAACAAACTCATATTTGTCACCAGCCACTATGGGTCCGCTGGGGGCTTTGCTCATTCCCTCTCACTCCAGGACTCAGGAGGGGAGAGCGGCCACCACCTTGAACGCTGTTGGCCACTCTGGCACAGAGAGTTCCAGAGCATCTGGCACCAGCAGTTAAATACCTTTGCCAGGTGTGTGTCTCCCTCCAGCTTACAACTCATTGGCCAGAACTGGTCGCACAGCCCCTCCCACACAAGGTGGCCAGCGCACGATGGCCTGGAAGACAATAGCACTAATCTAACAAATATGGGATGGAGGCCTGCTCCTGCACCGTCTTGGTGGGTGGCGGCTCCTTCCACATGCTCAGGCCCAAACCCGGGCTCAGCCCTGCCCCTCCTCTCCCTCCTCCCCTACCAGCCCCCAGGGGAGGGAACAGGGGCACCTTCCCACCGCCACTGCCCTGTCTCACAGCAGGGATGACTGTGGCACCCCTCCCACCCCCCCATTCTTCCTCACTCCAGGCTCCCAGCCTATCACTGCTGACTCTCTACAGAGCACCCAGAAGGGTCTTTTATAAAAAAAATGTTTTTATTGACACATCATTCCTATCACATAAAATTCACTTTAAAACAATTCAGTGATTTTTAGTATAGCCACTACATTGCACAACCATCACCACTAATTCTAGAGTATTTCCATCCCCCCAGAAAGAAACCCCTACCCCTTAGCAATGGGTTCCAATTTTCCTCCCCCCAGCGCCTGCACTAATCTGCTTTCTGTCTCATGGATTTGCCTGCTCTGGACATTTCATATAAACAGAGCTATGTGGCCTTTTGTGCCTGGCTTCTTACGAGCAGGACATTTCCACGTTGCAGCCGTGTCCCTGCCCACTCCTCCGTGACAGCTCCTTTGGCAACTATAAGAAACTCCACTGTCCTCCGCTGGTCACGAGGCTCTGCAGGGCAGGCCCCTCCTGTGTTTCTGACCTGGACTGATTCTCTCCCCGGCTCCCTGTGAGTCACCCACCAGGCTGCAGCTGGTCTGGCCTTGCTTCTACCCTCTAACCGGCTACACTGATATCAGCCTCATGGGCTTGGCAATGAGCCATGATACTTCTCATCTAGAATGTTCTCACCCCCATCTTATTTTATTTGTTTTTACTTTATATTTTACTTTGTGTTTTATTCAAAGCCCTGCCCATTACCTGCACTATATTATTGTCAAGCAAAAATCAGACATCTTGTCATTTAATCTGTAGATATTTTAGCATATCTCTAAAAGATAAAGACTCTTCCCCCCCAAACATAACCACAATGCTCATATGTAGGTCACTATGAAAGTTTGAGGTGGACTGTGTTATGGTTTATTATTTCACTTACAAGAAACAGTCATTGGCTCAGCGCCTGTAGCACAATGGTTAGGGTGCCAGCCATATACACCAAGGGTGGTGGGTTTGAACCCAGCTGGGGCCAGCTAAACAACAATGACAACTGCAACAAAAAAATAGCCAGGCATTGTGTTGGGCACCTGTAGTCCCAGCTACTCGGGAGGCTGAGGCAAGAGAATCCCTTAAGCCCAAGACTTGGAGGTTGCTGTGAGCTGTGACGCCACAGCACTCTACCCAGAGTGACATAGTGAGACTCTGTCTCAAAAAAAAAAAAAGAAAGAAAGAAAGAACCACAGCAGTGTCCTTTCTGATTCACCCATGCCAAGTTTCAACTTGCTTATTGATCGGCATTGCTGAGATGGCTTCATTTGTTTCTGTATGCACAGATTTTATGTCTTTTGACTTTTGTGTATCTCAAAACTTACGTAACGACCTAGGGATCACAGCTGAGAAATAAACTACATTCCCTTAACATCCAACAGGTAGTCAGTGTTCAAATTTCCCCCACTGGCCCCTATAGTTTTTTTTAATGGCAAGGTGTCAATTTATTTTTATTGAATGTTCGTTTGGAGCACCAGGAGTTCCTGCCCTTCACTAGAGTCAGGTGGCTTCTTAGGATTTAGTCTTGTTTTACGCTTGATTATGGTTTCTGCCTCATTTGTTCTGTTTTCTTTGAGAACAGACATTGTATTTAGGTTAAAGCCTTAATGATTTGTAATTTGTACCACGTGTGTCCCTGGTATGGTTCTCTTCTTGATCTTTTCCCTCTGCATGCTGGGAGAACCTTCTCTAGAGTTTGGCTCTACACAACCAATTTGATTTCCCACAGGGTCTAGTACGCTTGATTTCTTCCCATCTGGCTTTTGGTTGTCCTCTTTTAACAGTTTTTAAAAATATATATATAATCTAGACATTTCGATTTGTTGATGGGTCTCTTAAATTTTATTTAATCTGTAGGTTAACCCAATATCCCCCCTCCCCGTCACCCCTCACCCCGTCCGTGCAATTGATGGAGGTGAAGAGACTGACCTGTTCATGCATTGGAGTTTCCTGAGGTCTGGAATTTGCTGACTGCATCTTTTTTCTTTTCTTTTCTTTTTTTTTTTTTTTTTTTGCTGTTTTTGGCCAGGGCTGGGTTTGAACCCACCACATCCAGCATATGGCGCCGATGCCCTACTCCTTTGAGCCACAGGTGCCGCCCTGCTGAATGCATCTTTAATGTGTTATCAAACATGTTCTCTTAGCTCTTGCTCCTGCAAAAATGGCAATTAGGTCTACAGCAGTGGTTTTCAAACTTATTTTTTTTTTTAATCTCAACGGCACTCCTGAACCTATAGTTAAAAGTTCGTGGCACACTTAAATTACGTTGCTCAAAAAAAAAGAAGGATAAAAAAAAAAAGAACACAGTTGCTGTGCTTTGAACTTCTTTCCGAAATAATTTCATTAATGAGCTCTAAAAATATTCATGGCACATCTGAGATCTTCTCATGGCACACCAATGTGTCATAGCACACCGGTTGAAAATCACTGGGCTAGAGGCTTTATCAGGGTCAGGTGAGATATTTAGCAAAAACACATCAAAGGTAATGCTTTCATCGGGAGGCTGACAACAGCCTGCTTTCTCTCTTTTTGAGTTTAGCTATCACTGATGTTGCACAGATGCTTTAGCTAAGTTCAAGCTTAAATAAATGTCAGCTTTCAGGTTAAATAAACATCACCTCCTCAGAGTGGTCTTCCTTGATTACATCGGCCAAAGTGGCCACCCTCTTTCCCAAGTCGTTATGGAACCTATTCATAGCCTGAGTTTCTTTCTTGTGTCTCCCCCTGATTAGGTGCTGTTGTCTCTCCTTACCACTGTGTAAGCTCCTACGGGGCGGAGACTTCGTCATCTCCTCCCCTCTACCCTGCCCCTGTGGAACCAAAGCTTGGCACAGCATCTTGCTGAGGGACGGAGGCGGTTCCCAGGATATGACACTTTCGGTCTTAAAACTGGGACATCTTGAGCACACAGGGACCATTTGGTCACCTTAACTGTCACGTAGAAGGTGCTCTGTAAATATTTATTGAATGAACTCACGTGAGCAGGAGGTAGGTACGTCTTATTTGACCTCTTTTAATCAGATGGCTTATACAAACCAGGATGTTTCATGTAAAAGTCGGAATTCCTGCTTTCTGGAAAAATCAGATGATCTCGGACATGAGGTCCACATTCCCACATGGCAGCTGCCACCTGCAGGTGAATTTTGGCCATGGCTGGAGGTGGAGCTTGTGCTCGCACGCTCCCTACAGCACCCCCCAGTGGCCAGATGAGCAAGGGGTCAGCCGTAGTTTGCATTCAGGTTGGGGCAGGGATGCCTGCTGGCTCTGCAGCCGGTGGCTGCCTTCCCAAGCTCTCTGAACCTTTGTTTCCTCCACTTCACTTCCAGTTCTTCTCCTCAGAATTAAAGCATTATCTCTAGGCGCCCCTATTAAAATGTGAACGTCCATAACCACTCGAGCGCAAATGTCCCTGTGGCAAAATGACTTTTTTCTTTAAGGTAGAAACCCAGTAATAGGACTGCAGGATCAAATGGAAAGTCTACTTTTAGTTCTCTGAGGAATCTTCATACTTCTTTCCAGAGAGACGTACTAGGTTGTGGTCCTCCCAACAGTGCACGAGCGTTCCTTTCTCTCTGCACCCACGCCAGCATCTGTTGCTTTGGGACCTTGTGATGTGGGCCATTCTCACTGGGGTGAGGTGCTATCTCAAAGTGACTTGCTTTATAGCAGCTCAGATCACAATTGCAAAGATGTGAACAACGCCAGTGCCCTTCAACATGTGAATGGATTAATAAACTGTAGTATATCCACATGAAGAAAGCCAACAATCCCATATATCAATGGGCAAGAGACATGAATAGAACCTTCTCTAAAGAAGATAGATGAATGGCTAACAAACATATGAAAAAATGCTCACCATCCCTAATTATTAGAGAAATGCTAATCAAAACCACCTTGAGATACCATCTAACCCCAGTGAGAATGGCTCACAGCATAAAATCTCAAAACTGCAGATGCTAGCATGGATGTGGAGAGAAGGGAACACTTCTATACTGCTGGTAGGACTGCAAACTAATACAACATTTTTGGAAGGAAGTATGGAGAACTCTCAGAGAACTCAAGCTAGACCTCCCATTTGATCCTGCAATCCCATTACTGGGCATCTACCCAGAAGGAAAAAAATCCTTTTATCATAAGGACACTT
>CAUYRH010122193.1:0-20705 GCA_963574655.1 Perodicticus potto | reverse complement strand
TTTTTTTCTATGTGAACTTCATTAAACTAGGTGCACTGAATCACGAATAAAATCTTTTTTTATTATTATTATTGTTGGGGATTCATTGAGGGTGCAAGAAACCATGTAACACTGGTTGCATTTGTTGGGTAAAGTCCCTCTTACAATGTGTTTTGCCCCCAAAAGGTGTGGCACACACCAAGACCCCACCCCCCTCGCTCCTTCCCTCCCTCTGCTCTTCCTTTCCCCACCCCTCCCTCATTCTTTCTCTCTCTGCTGTCCCCTTCCCTCACCCCCACTGTGTCAATAATTGTCATTAATTTTCCTCATATCAAACTTGAGTACATGGGATTCATGCTTCTCCATTCTTGTGATGCTTTACTAAGTATAATGTGTTCCACTTCCATCCAGATTAATAGAAAGGTTGTAAAGTCTCCATTATTTTAATGGCTGAATAGTATTCCATAGTGTACATATACCATAGCTTGTTAATCCATTCCTGGGTTGGTGGACGTTTAGGTTGTTTCCACATTTTGACAATTGTAAATTGAGCTGCAATAAACAGTCTAGTGCAACTGTCCTTATGATAAAAGGATTTTTTTCCTTCTGGGTAGATGCCCAGTAATGGGATTGCAGGATCAAATGGGAGGTCTAGCTTGAGTTCTTTGAGCACTGAATAAAATCTTAAGGCTTCCCCCTAGCTAGTGACTAACTGGATACACTGTTGGCCAAGGGATACCTAGAACTCAGTTGCTAGGCCATGAGGAAGATCAGCTCCCTTGCATTTGATCTTTGAGATGATAAAAGAAAACAAAGAGGTCCGCCATGCCTCATCACGACCCTCCTTAGAGATGCCCTCTTCAACTCTTTACCTAAAGCTCTGCAAGACAGCAGGTACTCAACATAAACAAGGAACAACTTGAGTCTGGGCCTCTGTCCTGTAGTTTGTCTCTGATTAACAGATCCTTGTCTTAATGCCACATTCCTTTTCTCCGACTCCTGATCTATTAGGCTGAGCCTAACTCATTCAACCAATTGTCAACAAGTTGTCAGACAAACAATCTTTAAACACACCTATATAACCTGTGGGGCCCCCCCCCACCGAAGTCTCACCATTTTTTTTTTTGCCAAATCAATGTGTACCTCTCATGTATTAATTTACGATTTTACCTGTAATTTCTCTCTCCCTAAAATGCATGTAACCAAACTGTAAGCTGCCCCCTCCTAGTGCACTTGCTCTAGGCTTCTCGGGTGCAGATCTGGGTCATGGTCCTCAAATTTGATCAGAATAAAACCTCTTTAAATTATTTTTCAGAGTGTGGGTTCATTTCTGTCAACACTAGGTAAGTTGTTTTGTCTTCCTATCTTATGAAGTATATCTAATGAAGAAAAATGACTAAATAAAATTTACTAAGACCTTTTAAGATTCATAAGCGGATGTTGAATTTCATTAAATTCTTTTACTAATGTATTAAGATAATCTTTCTTCTTAATTATCTTTAAGCATTAAATTATACTTTGTAATCAGTTAATTTGGAGACATTACAATAGTTGATTTGGGGCTATTAAATCATCTTTGTATTTCTGATGTCAAAGCCCTTCAGTCAAAACCACCACATAGACACTTGTATATTAACAATTTGGGTCGACTGATTCTTGCAAGTGGGAGCACATGCCATGGAGAACCACAGGACGTCTCAGCAAGAAGCTGGCAGAACTCACAGAATTTGGCACATTAAGTAATTGTTTTAGGAGTGTTTGGGGAAGCAGAGCTTTGATATTGGAGGCTTTCAGGACATGAAGATAATTTTATGACTGGATATTTTATTAAATCTCATCTATGAAGTATGAGGAACTAAACCAGCATAAAGCTGACACTGGTAAAGGAGCAGTAATGACCCATATTAACCATTAGGAATAACAGTCCCACTGTAACATCAACACCAAGACTTGAGGTTAGTTACAGAAGTAAAACTACTATATTACCTATCTCAGCTATGTAATTATCACTCTGAAAGTGTTTGCTTTTGAAATAAAAAGTGGGAAAGTGTGTGCTGCTAAATTTTGGGATATGAGGCAATTTTGTGGGAAGCATGTGTGTGAGTTTTTTTCTGTGTCAAACAGAACACCGGAATGATTTTTTTGTTGTTATTGATTTAAAATGATCACACAGTGGCCTTGCCTGATGTTGCCATGATATGAAATTATTTATGTTTAGTAGGAGATAAACAAAACATCCCTGTGATGACCAGGATAGCTCTTAGCAACTTCAAGACCTAGACAACAGAGCCAGGGTGCTTGTCTTTCTCACTAGAATTAATGAAGTGCATTCCATTTCATAGAGCGCAGAATTGGTTTGCTAATTTCATTCAAGATTTTTGTACAGATGCTCATGGATGACATTGGCCTTTCATTTACAAAATGTTTTTCTAATGTGGATATCATGTTTGTGTTGGTATTTCAAAATGAGTTTTGGACTGAGTTGTTTTGTTTTGTTTTTTACCATTTTGCAAACGAATTCAATACAAGTATCGTGCGTCTTCTAGTTGCTTTAATAACACCAAAATATATAACTCTCAAACAAATAGTAAAGATAATGTAATACATAATTAACCCAGCAGGTTAAAAACCTATAAATAAATAATGGGTTGATTTAAAGCAGTCCATTTAAAATCTCTCCTACATTAATTTTTAGAAAAATGTATATTTTTATTTTATTGTCATATACCTATTTGATTTAACTTTCTGTGTATTTTAATCTCAATTGCAGTGCTATAACTAACAACATCAATAATATGTTATGATGTGCAAAATAGCAAGTAGTATCTTAATCATTTTATTCAATTTAGCAAAAAAATCCCAGTACTCTCAAAGGTTAGGAATAGAAAAATGTATGACAGTCGTTTGCCAAACCTGTCTTCTAATTACTGACAGTAGCACAGAGCTCCCCTAATCCGCGGATGGAGTAAGAAGAAGACCAGAAATGGAGCTCCGATAATTGGTTTGGGGTGAGGATAATCCTCCATAGATTAGGAATAACAATCCCATTGTAACATCAACACCAAGACTTGAGGTTAGTTACAGAAGTAAAACTACTATATTACCTATCTCAGCTATGTAATTATCACTCTGAAAGTGTTTGCTTTTGAAATAAAAAGTGGGAATGTGTGTACTGCTAAAATATTCCATGTAATGAAAAGAAATAATATTATTTAACATATCAACTGTGACAGGCCAGGAATCTCTCTCAGAACACACACATGCACTCACAAGAGTGTGCAAATGTGCAAATGGCTTGCTGTTAAACTGTGAAATCCTTAACAGCTGAGTAATGTTGACTAATTCATGTCACCGTTCTGGCTATGCTGTTGTGTTATTGCTGTACCGAATGTTGCCATTTGGAGACACTGAGGGAAGGATTGACAGGAGCTGTCTGTCATTTCAGGGTCTCTTGGGATGATCGCTTACAATAGAATGTGAATCTACAATTATCTCTAAAACATTTTCAACACAAATGAGATTTTAAAAGTGATATATAGTCTAGACAAATAAGACAAACAAAATCTACCATAAAAATATACGAAGCATATAAGGTTGCTATGATTTTGGTTTAAAATTAACAGTGAAGTGAAGAGTTTCTACCTAATTTGAAAGAATTTTTATAATTAAAATGACCTGCTATTCTTAAAACTAAAGAAATGGAAGTAAAGAACATTTAAAATTTCAGATAATATTATATTTTGTTATGCTATAAATGATTAAGTGGCACCCGTCCTTTCCCTTCAGGGAATAGTAGTTGACTGGAGTTGCCCAGTGCAGGAACTTCCTGCCCATTGTGGGAACTCCCTGCCCAATGTAGCAACTCCCTGCCCAGTGCGGGAACTCCCTGCCCAGTGTGGGAACTCGCTGCCCAATGCAGAAACTCTCTGCCCAGTGTGGGAACTCTCTGCTCAACAGCAGTTCACTGAGTCACATGCCAGTGGGTCAGAAAGTGGGCTGCAGGGAGGTGTGAGAGCTGGACAGACTAATTGTGACTCTCAGATGTCCCATCTACACAAGGTACGACTATTGGGTTGGGTAAGGCCACTCCTGCCTCTCCCGGAAGTTTTCAGCAGAAGCTAGAAGCAGATCTCTGGACTTTGTTGAGATGGTGGCTATGATAGCTGTTGTGGGGCCTGGGGAAAGCCCACAGGACACAGCCCCACCCAGCCTTACTCCCCAACCAGCCTCCCCTCAGGCAGAGAACAAGGACTCACCATAAAGTTCCAGGGCCCCACCCACTACCTCGGGCATTCAAGTATGAGTTTTGAGGAAAAAAGTACTAGTTATAAAAACAACACTAGAGCCTGTTTCCTCCTAGCTTTGCCATCTACGGACACAGCCCTTTACAAGCATTTACTGACTCAAACATTTAGGGTGAGATCATTTCTCCCCCACAAGCGTGACCTCGTGTCTCAGAGACTGACCTTGATGTGCCAATTACAATTCACAGTGCTAAGAAGACTGCAGGACTGGGGAAAGAGAAGGGATTTCAAAGGCCCCATTTTCTCACAAAAGAGAGACAAGGAGTCTGCCCACACACATCTCTCACTACGGCTACAGCATAACAACAACCAGCAATGGAGAAAACCACCACAATAAGGGAACCCACAATCACAGCTTCTCTCTAAACCATGATCAAAGCACTCACAAAGTCAAAGCACTTCCCACTCAACACATGCTGCAAAGAACCTCGTACAAGGGAGGGGGCAAAGGCCTATTTACAGAAAACCAGTCTCTCTTTCACCTCTGCTCTTTCATGAGAGGGATCCATTTCTAAGTCCCTTTGGAAGTGCTCTGAACATTTTCTGTGTCCTTTCTTAAAAAAAGAAATATCTTTGATACACTAAAAAAAAATAATAAACTAAAATTCCAAAATTAAGAAGCAACAGCTGCTCCAAATGAAAAGGAATCAGTATAAGCGCTCCAGAAGTTTCAAAAATCTGAGCAAAGAAATCCCCCGAAAAGGGAACATCAGCTCTCTAGCAACGAATACTAAATAAAATGAAAATATTGAAATAACAGACGAAGGATTCCAAATAAGGATTATAAGAAAGTTCAGTGAAGGGTGGCACCTGTGGCTCAAAGAAGTAGGGTGCTGGCCCCATATACCAGAGGTGGTGGGTTCAAACCCAGCCCCAGCCAACAACTGCAAAAAAAAAAGAAAAGAAAAGAAAGAAAAAAGTAAAACTCAGTGATGCATGAAAAAAGTGAAAACCACCTCAAAGAAACCAGAAAAACAATTCAGGAAATGAATGAAAACTTATCTAAAGAGATCAACGTACACATATTAAACCAGGTAAGCGACTAAATATGAAAAATTTATTTAGAAAATACCAAACAGTGGAAAGTCTCAAGAATGGACTGGACTAGGCATAAGAAAGAATCTCAGAGTTGGAAGACAACTCTTTCTAATTAAATTAGACTGTTAAAAATGGTGAACAGATAATTAACAGGCAAGAACGAAGCCTGCAAGAAATACGGGATTACGTAAAACACCCAGATGTAAGAATTATTGCCATCACAGAGGAACAAAAATACAGCACAAAAGTGTGGAACATGTATTTATGGAAATATTAAGGAAAACTTCTCTGGAACATGAGAAGCTGAGAGAATCATTGCAAAGAGGAAATCACCAAGACACTAGATAGTCATCACTGCCCAAAGTCAATGCGAAGGAGGAACTCCTGTGAGTCACAATGCAAGAACAGCAGGTGAGTTAGAAAGGAAACCCAGTGGTTTAGCTGCAGCATTCTCAACTGGAACTTAGAGTCCAAAAGGAGCGGGGCCCTGTCTCCAGTCTTCTGAAATGGAACAATGCCAGCCTAGTGTCTTGTAGCCTACAAAACTAAGTTTGATAAATGAAGGAGAACTAACTTTTCCAGAAAAGCAACATTGAGAAAATGTATTAATACAAGACCTTCCTCACAGGAAATACTCAGAACTGCATTATAAAGGTGTCAGCACAATGGTCACCTCAAGTGGGAGTCACTCAAAGCTAAAGCTCAGAGCTCAAATAAAGCAATGGTACAAGAGGTAAATAAAGCAATTAGGTACTAATTAGAATGATGAACAGAACAGCACCTCACGTGTCAATTCTATCAATGAATGCAAATGGTTTGAATTTAACCCTAGAGAAACATAGGCTGGCTAAATGAATAAAAAAAAAATACAGTCTGGGTGTGATGGCTCACACCTTTGGTGGCTCATGCCTGTAATCCCTGGGAGGCCAAGGCAGGTGGATTGTCTGAGCTCACTTGTTCGAGATCAGCTGGAGCAAGAGCAAGACCCCGTGTCTAAAAAATACCCGGGCAGTGTGGCAGGCCCCTGTAGTCCCAGCTACTCTGGGGGCTGAAACAAGAGGATTGCTCGAGCCCAAGAGTTTGAGATTGCTGTGAGCTAAGACACCACAGCACTCTACTGAGGGGACCAAGTGAGACTCTTTTTCAAAAAAAAAAAAAAAAGAAAAATTCAAGCCAAATATCTTCAGCCTCCAGGAAACACATCTAACCTATAAGAACTTTAATGAAATCAAGGTGAAGGGATGGAAAATAAATTATTCCATGCAAATGGAAACCAACCAGGTATAGCCATTCTCATACCAGATAAAATTTACTTTAAATCAACAATGGTACAGAAAGACCATGATGGTCATTATATAATGGAAAAGGGAACAATTCAACAAGAAGACATAATAATCCTAAATGTTTCTGCATATAACACAGGAGTGCCCTGACTCATAAAGCAAACTTTTCTAAATCTAAGCAAAGAGATAAACAGCAACACTTTAATTGCCAGGGACTTCAACAGCTCACTTACAGAATTGGACAGATTATCCAAGCAGAATATAAATAAACAGTGGACTTAAATGAGACCTCAGAACAATTGGGTCTAATAAACATTTTATCCCCAAATCACTGAATATACATTCTGTTCATCAGTACATGAAGCATTCTCTAAGAATGATCACATCTCAGGTTCCCAAACATGGCTTAACAAATCAAAAAAAATAATAATTAAAATCTTATTATGTATCTCATCGGACCACACTGGAATAAAACTAGAAATCAATACCAAAAGAAAGACTCAATTATACACAAATTCATGGAATTTAAAAACACAAATAAATAAAGGAGACTCACTTAAATTAAAAAAGCTGCACAGCCAAGGAAATAATTAAGAGAGCAAATAGAGGTGGTGCCTGTGGCTCAAAGGGCACCAGCCCCATATACCAAGGGTGGCAGGTTCAAACCCAACCCCAGCCAAACTGCAACAACAACAACAACAAAAAAAGAGAGCAAATAGGCAACCTACAGAATGGAAGAAAATATTCGCGTATTGACAATGGACCACTAGCTGGGATCTACAAAGAACTCAAGCAAATAAGCAAGGACAAAATCAAACAGCCCCTTTAAGACATGGGCAAAAGACATGAACAGACGATTTTCAAAGGAAGATAAACAAAGGGCCAATAAGTATATGAAAAAATGCTCAACATCCCTAACCATTAGGGTACTAGTATTTTAGAAAAAGATCACTCTTACATGTAAGTTTAACACTGGATTTAGGAACAGGGAAAGTGAGGAAATTTAGGTGTACCAAGAGAGTACATAGTCAATTTTACCAGCAATCCACAATCTCCAGTAGCTTTTACTTGGATGGGGCATATGTAATTAATGGTGGAAAGCTAGACCAATGAGCTGAGCTTTGCCTCACAATAGCTCCATTCTGTCATTGAAAGCTACATTGCAGAAAGAGAGAGAGCATCTCTGGTGTTATATGAGAGAGGGATTTCACTTTCAAAAGCAACGACAGAAAAAAGAGCAAAGTCTTCACTCTGCCTGAAATGAATGTACCAAAGAAGAATTATAAAAACTGAAACATTTCCAGACAGATAATGGCATTCCTGCTGAGAGTGTAAGAGCCTGAAGTGTGCAGAGAAACTTGGAAGAGCGCTCTCTCCGACAAGAAGATTGATTCCGCAATTCTCCATCAGCGCTACAGGCTGTCAGCGGGATTGCACTTGTTTCCCTAAAAGCATTAGTAAGACAATTACCGATTATTTCAACATGGCATTTACATGTTTATATCCGTCTATGCCTGGAGCTCAGGAAATTGGTAATCCGGAGCCCGACACTTTTCCTCTCTACGTAAGGTATCAGGCAGCCAAAGTAAACTCTGATGACACTGAGGAAAAATCAAGTGAATGCTTGATGTGAGTTACGGACACAAGGATAAAGCCGTGAGGTATCCTTGTGAATGTTTAAGAAATCTGCTTGGGAATTGTTATTACTTTGGAAGAAAAGATTATTTCAGACAAAAGAGTAAAAATGAATGTGCGGTTTTTTATTTTAGTTATGTGAATGGGTTGCATCACATGTGCCTGTAAACTGAATTGTAGATATGAACCATGCAATTAAAAAAGAATAAATTAAAAACTTGGCTTTTTTTTACATGCACTATTATTTACTTCACCGTTTCCTCAATATTGACTTTTTATCTTGGGTTTTGACATCATTCTTATAAAGCTGCAATCAAGATGTTTTTAAATAATTTGATTGCTTATATCTTTGATTATTTACATAAAATCACAAAAAACTGCTGAATCAAACTTAACAATATTTGATGTGAATTGTGAAACTGATTTTAGAAATCTCATACTAGTATAACTTCTTATTAATAGGATATTAAAATTCTCATTTTAAATATACTCCAAATTTAAGTATACTTCTCTAAATTTTTGCCAGTTTAATAAAATGTGCTTATTCACTTCACTTTTTAAGAATTTTCTGCTGCTGCTCTACTAAGGGAAATATAGATTTCTAGACTTCTACTAAAAAAGAACACATCTTGAAATGATATTTCATTGCAGTTTTGATTTTCACTTCTCTGATGATTAGTGATATTGAGAAGGTTCTCATTTGTCTGTTGGCCATTAGTATGTCTTCTTTCAAAATGTCTGTTGAGATTATTTGCCCTAAATGGTGCTAGGAAATGTCTGTTCAGATTATTGGTCTTAAAATAAACATTTTTTTTGCTGTTGAGATGTTTGAATTTTTTGAATATGCTAGCTATTAATTCCCTGCTGGATGAAGAGTTTGAAATATTTCCTCATATTCTACAGGTTATCTTTTCATTCTGTTGGTTGTCTGGTTAGTTGTGAAGATGCTTTTTAGGTCGATATAACCTCATTTGTTTATTTTTGCTTTTGTTGTCTATGCTTTTGAGGTCTTATTCATAAAAACTTTTCCCAGATCAATCTCCTGAGGTATGTTTTCTAAGCTTTCTTGTAGTGGTTTTACAGTTTCAGGTCTCCCATCTGAGAATTTAATACCTTTGAGTTGATCATTTAATAGGGTGAAAGGTTAGGGTCTAACTTGCCTAGACCCTAGTCATTCTCTTGCTATCGATATCCAGTTTCCTAGCACCATTTAGGAAAGAGACTTCTTTCCCAATAAATGTTCTTAGCACCTTTGTCAAAAATCAGTTGGCTGTATGTGCATGGATTAATTTGTGGGTGGTCTATTTGGTTCTAGTGGTCTATGTGTATTTTTATTCCATTTTTATGCTATTTTGGTTACTATTGCTTTGTACTATTATTTGAACTCTGATAGTGTGATGTATCCAGTTTTGTGCATTGTGCTTATGTTAGCAGTGGTTCTTTGAGGATTTTTGTGGTTCCATACAACTTTTAGGATATCAACTCACCCTAGTTAGGATAACTATTACCAAAAAGACCAAAATAAATAAATAAATAAATAATGGCAAATCTGCAGAGAAAAGAACCTTTACATTATTGGTGGGGTAAAATAGTCTCCATCTCTATGGGGAACAGTAGGGAAGT
The DNA here is from genome assembly GCA_963574655.1 of Perodicticus potto. Lineage (NCBI taxonomy): Eukaryota > Metazoa > Chordata > Mammalia > Primates > Lorisidae > Perodicticus > Perodicticus potto. The sequence goes on along the minus strand of CAUYRH010122193.1, from coordinate 10,843 downwards.
TTCTCCAAAAGCTATAAATAAAACTGTCCTATGTATTTTCTCTCTTGTGGGCATGTAGTTGATTTTCTATTGCTTTCATGTGAGTATGGAGTATGGAGTGCATTGGACACTTCTTTTTCCATTCTTGTCATACCTTACTAAGAATGTTCTTCAAATCCATCCAGAGTAATACGAAAGATGTAAAGTATTCATCTCTTTGATTCCATTGGTGTCCATACACCACAGTTCATTCATTCATTCATGTGTTGATGGGCACTTCGATTAATTCTACATCTTAGTAATTGTGAATTGAGCAGCAATAAACATTCTAGAGCAAATGTCCTTATCATAAAATGATTTTTCTTCTAGATAGATAGATACCTAGTGATAGAGTTGCAGTGTCAAATGGCACAATTAAATTCAGTGGTGGAGGGGGGAAGAGGAAGAGAGGAAAGAGAAGAGGGAGGCGAAGTGCTGAGGTCTCACCTCATGGGCACAATGTAAAGGTGAAGGCTTTCCCTGGGTGAAGGGCTCAACTACAACTTGGACTTTACCTGGCAAATGCAAACATGTAACCTAATAATTTGTACCCTCATATTTATCTAAAATTTTAAGAAAAAATTAAAAAAGAACTATCATTTGAACCCCTAATGCCACTATGGGGTATTTATCAAAAGAAAAGGAAATCAGTATATCAAAGCGATGCCTGTACCGGCATGTAGATTGCAGCTGTGTTCATAACAGCCAAGCTATGGAATCAACCGACTGTCCAACAGTGAATGGATAGACAATGGGGCATGCAGACACAATGGAATACAATTCAGCCATAATTAAACAATGAAATTCTCCCATTCATGGCAACATGGATGGAACTGGAAAGCATTTTGATAAGTAAAAAATGTAATGAGCAGAAAGTTAAACACTGCATATCTCATGCACATGTAGAAGTTAAATAACTATCTCATAAAAGTAAAAAAGTAGAACAGAAATTGGTAGACACTTAGAAGCCTAGTGGAGAGGGAGATAAGGGAATATTCATTAAAAGATACAAAATCAGAGGTAGATAGAAAGAATAAATCCCAGTGTTTTATAGCATTATAGGATAACTATAGTTAACCATGATGTTTTCAAATAGCTACACGAAAGAGTATTAAATATTCTCACCAAGAAATAATAAAATTTGAGAGGATGGATATACTAATTGCCCTAATTTGGTCATTATACATTTTATGTATTAAAACATCGCTTTGAACCTTAAAATTATGCAGTTATTATTTGTCAAATTAAAAAAAATTAATAGTAATGAAATGAAGATTTTGACCTCCGAAAGCAAAGATTACCCTAGTGTTGCTAAGGTACACACAAAATTTGTCTGCATAATGCACATTTAATAATTTAGAGTATATATTCTGTATTATAATGATCATTCTTATAAGAATTTTACATTGTAAAATACTTTTGTCAGACACATAAATTCTGGACCCACTCTTTTATCTTACTCTTTCTGACTATAAAAAGAATTAACTGGAACTATCAAAAATTTACAAAATAGATGGAAATACAGGTAAGTAAATATTATTTGTAGCAAAATTTCTTAGAAATTTTTATTTCTAACATTTTATTATATACACCAAATTTGATCATATCTACTTGTTCTCTTTTTCATATTTTATCACATCATTTTCTCTGATGAAATAATTTTCAAAATCATAATTTTCAGCAATGGTTTATCAATTGTTTTAATCTCTGTCTAAATTTTTAAATATTAAATGTACATATTGAAGTGTTAATATTCTAAATAATCCATGTTTTAGAGTTTGTTTTTTTTTTTGTGAGACAGAGCCCCAAGCTGTCACCCTGGATAGAGGAGTGCTGTGGCATCACAGCTCACAGCAACCTCCAATTCCTGGGCTCAAGCAAGTCTCCTGCCTCCGCCTCCCAAGTAGCTGGGACTACAGGCGCCCGTCACAACGCCCGGCCATTTATTTGGTTGCAGCCGTCATTGTTGTTTGGCGGCCCGGGCTGGATTTGAACCCGCCAGCTCAGGTGTACGTGGCTGGCACCTTAGCCCATTGAGCCAGAGGAGCCAAGCCATGTTTTAGAGTTTTAAAAAAACCTTAACACTGATAATTTCTTCCATAGTATTGGTCTGATCATTTTATCATGATGTGTAATTTATCTTCACCTCTAAGACTGAATATAGGAGTTTTCTTAATTTGATATGGAATTTAATAACTTATTTTGTGATTTTTATCACATAAATGGATTTTGTTACTAAAATCCATGACCAGGTACATATGTTTACCATATAAATGTTTTTTCTGTTTGAGTTTTCTATTCCTTATTCTCTTTAAAATTACTAATTGGTTGTTAAACCATTCCATACTGATTTGTTGGAAATCTGTATATATTTAGTACATTAATCCTTTAGCTATCTTTGTTGCATTTTTTATTTGTTTCTTTACTGTTAAATTTGACTATGTGTTTTCTTCTATATACATTTTTTAAAAACTTTAATGTGTATTTGTGTCATCAGATCTATCAAAATTTTTCTTACACTTTCTTTGACTTTATGCTTGGAGAAGCATGCCTCTTGATACGTATTGGTATGGTAAATATTCACCTGTAAACTCTCATTGTTTTATAGCTTTAATTTTATGTGCAAGTTTTTAATCTATTTGGAGTTTTAAAATTCAGCTTGTGGGCTCGGCGCCTGCGGCTCAAGCGGCTAAGGCACCAGCCACGTACACCTGAGCTGGTGGGTTCGAATCCAGCCCCGGCCCACCAGACAACAATGATGGCTCCAATCAAAAAATGGCCGGGCGTTGTGGCGGGCGCCTGTAGTCCCAGCTACTTGGGAGGCAGAGGCAGGAGATTCGCTTGAGCCCAGGAGTTGGAGGTTGCTGTGAGCTGTGATGCAACAGCACTCTATCCAGGGTGACAGATTGAGGCTCTGTCTCAAAAAAAAAATTCAGCTTGTGTTTTGAACAATAATCTCCTTGTATGTATTATTTATCATGTGCCCCAGTACCATTCACTACACAGTGCATTATTTTGCTAATATACAAATCCTCCTTATCCACCTACTTTCTTGTATTACTGCTGCACTTCCTTTATGGCCAAATGCTCAGTTCAAACAGAAAAGAAGCGCTCAGGCCTGCTTCCAGGTTATTAACCAGAGCTCCAGGCTGGGGACTCAATCAGTGGCTTGACAAGCAAATGGCCTGTCCAGAGTTCTTCCAGGAAACAGGTGTCAGGCTTAGCCTTCAAAGGAGGACAGACAAATAAGTAAAAATGTATTTTACAAATTGAATGATTTCTTTTGCCTAAAGATGGACCATAAACACTTAGCTCTGCAAGAGAAAATGTATTTATTTCGTCAGTTCCCACTGACCAACTCTACTACGTAGTGACAGAGGGCAGTCATATGTTATAGAAAGGCAATCACCCTGTAACCCACACTGGCCTGGGAGTACTAGCTGAATACCTGTCATCCGGAGGGGAGTGTCCAGTTTTACAGGACCAATCTAGGAATCTCTTCCTAGATTGTACGCATGATTAGATAGCTCCAAATCTGGGTCTGTGTATACCTGCACACACAGTTGTAACTAGCTCGTTTTCTTATATCTATTGTGACTGTAGCTATAACTAGCCTAATTTTTTTTAAATGTAAGAGATATTCAAGTTCATAAAATTGCCACTCAGCATCTGTTAGGATAGTATTTCTCTGGTAAATTATTTATAATAAATCTTATTTAAATTTATTCCTAACATTAAAATTCCTTTGATTATAATTAATTGATTTTATCGTCATTTATAGTTGATTGATTAGATTCTTAGTTGAAATTGGTTTTTTCACGTCTATTTTGGAATTTTCAATTCTTCCCTTCCTTCCTCCCTCTGTCTTTGACGTTACTTCTTTCTCCTTTATTCAGAGAATGTCATTTATTATAATTTTTCTCAATTATATCGTCTTGATGACATGTACCCTCAGCTTTAAATATTAGGTTAATTACTTTGAGTAAAGAAAAGAATGATTTATCTACTTGCTGTTTGAAGAAGATCAAAATATAACTTGTAAACTGAAACAGAAGATGGAGATGAATTTAAAACCATAATCTGATCGTGATTTCCTATGTTTTCCTGTTACCATTATATAGTAGTTATTATGCCTTGTACACAATTATTTAACCCATCACTCTTCTCCTATCACTCCTTTGAGTATTCCCTGTCATGGACCTTCCTTTCACTCTGTAATACTCATCTACAAAATACTAAATTTTGCAAATTCAATTTTTTCACCATTTCTGCATCCCATGTGCTAAAATTACAATTTGTACACTAATTTTATGACCACTAAACAGGCTCTATGCTCCCAGGAAGTTCACTCTCTTGTTGTCTAAGAATTATTTTGCCTCTTTCCCACATCTGATCCAGTATCTGTGTCACGGTTCTCAGTCTCTTTAATTACCATATTTTCTGACTTCAAGAGAAATTACCACCTTCCAAAGAAAACAATGTTTTCTTTTTTTTTTCCCCAGAAACTCTGTGTGATTTTGAGCTCATAAAAATTTCCTTCCCTCCTGTAACAAGCACACATTTCTCCAGCTCCTAAAGAGAATCCAGTTTGCACACTGAATCTTCCTCCTTTGTACTGAAAACCTTGTTTCTCTCAATGTTTCTTTTTCCCCCTTTATCACTTAATTTTCTCTTTAATACTCAACGTCACAGCTTTAACAGACTAATATACTGTGCCATTTTCATCTTATCAAAATCATGATGTAGCATCTTCTGTCTGGAAAGAAATAAAAAATTAATAGTAAATTAGGTTTTAATATCCAGCTGCATATTATGTTCTATTTTTTCACATTAAGCTTCTCAAAAAGTGTCTTTAATCAGTTTTCATTTCTCTATATTTTTGTCTCTTCATTTTTATTCTGGAAATCAAAGAAAACACAAAACTAAGTTAAATAGTTAAATTTCACTGAATTTTAAAATGAAAATAGCTATTTCTTTGCTTTTACTATCTACCTCTTAAGCCCCATTTTCAGTGTTATTTGTTTCTGTTTGTATTTATCTCCATAGTTACAATTATTTTTAAAGAAGCAGTTTATTTGGTATGTGTTATATTTATATCTCAGTTCAATATGTTTTTAAAACTGTAGAGGAGGAGTTGTAAAAGCAAAAAAGAACCTCAGCTTCCCCTAGGTTAGTAAAGTAAAACATTATTATTAATATAAATTTGCTGTAGGAAGGGCTGAAAGTCTCTGAGAAGTTGTCAATGCTCTTTCCATCTTTTAAAAATATTTTATTTAAACTGACACATAATTATACATATGTATGGGTCCAGTGTGATGCTTCCATACATGTAGTATGATGATCACGTCGGGGTAATCACCACATCCATCATTTTAAGCTTTCATCGTCTCTCCGTGGTAACATCGTTTAATCTTCTCCTCTAGCTATCTTGAAATATACACATTGCAACTTGCTATAGTCGCCCTTCTGTACAATAGAACACAAAAAGTTACTCTTCCTGTCTGTGACTTTGTACCCATTTACCAACCTTTCGTTGTCTGTTTTCTTACCTCTGTTCCCCATCCTCTGATAATCACTATTCCATTCTCGACTCTATGAAATCAGCTTTTTTAGATTCCATATACATAGAAAGTGAGGTCATTCAGTACCTGTCTTTCTCTGGCTGGTTTGTTTCATTTGCCATGACGTTCTCCAGGTTCATATGTATTGCAGCAAATGACGTTTCTTTTGCTTATAGTATTTGATGGTGTGTATACCACATTTTCTTTATTAATTTATCATTAGATTGGCATTAAAGTTGTTTCCGTATCTTAGCTATTATGAATAGCACTGCAGTAATGATGGGTCCACAAATACTTCTTTTGCATACTGGTAGTATTTCCTCTGGATATGTACCCAGCAATGGGATTGCTGGATCTTAGGCTAGCATTATTTTTTTAATCTTGAGGAAACTTCCATCCTGCTTTCCTTAATTCACATTTCTGCAAACCATGTTCCCTTTTTCCACATTGCCTTTGCTTAATAGCCATTCTAACTTGTGCGAGGTTATATCTACGTAGGGGAAACACTTCAAGAAATTGGACAGGGCAAGAATTTTTTTCCTTTTTCTTTTTTTTTTTTTTCCTTTTTGAGACAGTGTCTCACTTTGTCGTCCTTGGTAGAGTGCTGTGGCATCACAACTCACGACAACCTCCGACTCTTGGGCTTATGTAATTCTCTTGCCACAGCCTCTCAAGTATCTGGGACTATAGGCAGCTGCCATAAAACCCAGCTATTTTTTATTGCAGTTGTCATTGTTCTTTAGCTGGCCTGGGCCAGGTTTGAACCTGCCACCCTCGGTGCGTGTGGCTGGCACTGTAACCATTGTGCTACGGACGCCAAGCCAGGACAAGGGTTTTTTAATAAGACCTCAAAAGCACAGGGAAAAGAAGCAAAAATAGACAAGTAGGAGTACATCAAACTAAAAATTTCTGCACAGTAAAGAAAAAAGTAAAGTGGAGAGGCAATCTACAGAATGGAAGAAAGTATTTTCAGAATATGAATCTGACAAGGTGTTCATATTCAGAATATAAAATTAACTCAAACAATTCACTGCCACAAAACCCCACAAATAATCCAACTAAAATTGTCGAGACATGTGAATAGACATTTTTCAAAAGGAGACATAGAAAGGTTCAATAGATAATGTGAAAAGATGCTCAATATTACTAATCACCAGAGAAGTGCAAATTATTTAGGTTTGGTTACATTAAGAGTCTAGGCTTCACCACTACATAATATATCCATATAACAAAACTGCCCTTGAATCGCTTAAATTCATACAAATGAAAAAACCCACAATGACATAGCACCTTCCTGTCTTAATATGTTCTTGCTTTCATGATAAATATTGATTAAATGCTCATGAAATGTATCCCTAATATTATTTTATTTTTCTTTATTCAATATTAGTGATTGCTATAATGAACTAATCAGAAGTGTTGTCTTATCGTTAGCAGTTGGCTTCTATTTTTCACGCTAGTGTGAAAGCTCTGCTAAAAGCTGCCTGTTAAAAATAACATCTTCAACAAAGAGAGACAGTCTCAGAGGGACCATACCAAGTATTTTTTAAGTATTGATTCTTCGAGAAATAGACTCTTGGACATTAGCTTTGCAGTTAGAGTCCCACCACTCGCACAGCTCTGAGACTGTGTCAGAATGCTGACTCAAGATTTCCAGGACTCTCATTTGATTAGAAGTGGACAACTTTATAAAATCATATTCCAAACTTAGGACTAGATAAACTGGTACTGTAATACTAATTTTTGTTATTTACTTTGGAAGATTTTTGTTTTGGAATATTTTGTTGTATTTTTAAATATTCTATTTTGTGCATATGATAAGCCCTTTCTCAGTCTTCTTGGCTTATCTTTATTATGTCTGCATAGTTTATATCTCTTTATTTCTCTTCATATATCTTTATAGTTTAATAGACTCTTGTTATTCAAAGTGCAATGGACTATCCTTTACATTCACAATCATTTACATAGTAAATTATTCTCAGTGACCCCTTAAATTCTGGAACAAACATCCTGAGTTCTCATAATATAAAAATGTAAGTTTTGGATAAGAATCATTGAATATCTGTCTTCTTTAATTCTATAAATAGTTTGTACGCACCCACTCATATACAAAGAAGATGCCAAAAAAAAAAGCGTACACATTTTAAGAAAGAAAAAAACTGAAAATTTGTCATACTCAAGGCATGTTTGACATCTGCAATTATAAGAGGTGCTCAAGGTGACTTGTGTTCATCTTTTATTGGTACATATTGAGTATTGGGGCTATGTTTTAGATGGACGGTTTATATTTGTTTATGCCATTGCGACATTTTGGCAGTAGATTTGCAAAAAATAAATAATGCAAAAGATTACCGGGTGAAAAGGGGCATAGGCAGCAACTACACCCATGAGGACTGTCAAGCCAAAATAGGGGAGGATACCTGACAAGGAAGAATGACCCCACGTGGTGTCTCAGACACTAGTAGGAAAGTAGGTCCTTAATGTTGCCCTGCATGCAAAGTCGGGTGCAGGGCTGGGTAAGGAAAGACATAGGACTGTCGAGGATGGGGCTCTATGTGCTCCCTGTAGGTGATGTGAGAGACTTGTTTCTGCAAATTCAGAAATCGCACTCAGAAATATTTGCACTAAGTAAGGTTTAGAATACAAACCAAGCAGCAAGACAGACCGATAGAAACAGCAGTAACCCGAGAGAGCCTCTCGGAGGAATTTTCTCTCTGTCCTGTTGGCAGAACGAAGAATCAAAGAAAGGTTAGCAAACATATAGACATTTTCATGTTTCTTTCTTTTTAAGCAGACATTTTAGATCACCACAGTGCTGGTCCATCTATAGGAGTTTTGGATTTTCTTCTTCCCTCAGCTGCCTCTTAATTCTAGGTGGGGGTAATCAAGGTTTTACTCCTGGCAATTTCATTGAGCTGCGAGTATTTTTAGAAGTATTTCATAGGGTCTCTTCCACTTCTCTGCTTCCAATAGGAGTGGAGACTTGGGGTGCTGGGAAGGGACTCCCGTAAACTATTTCTTAGGGGCTTAATGTAAGTCTGCTTCCTGGGGTTGCCCTCCTCTGAAGAAGGGCAAGTGGCAACTCCTTTCTCCACATGAGGTAAGTTCCCTGCATCAATTCCTGAATGCAAGCAATTTCCATTGGAGAGGTAGGGCTTTGCTTCCTTGCTGAGTTACTTGTGATACAAAGAGGGTCCATTATCTCTCTGTTGGAGCAAAGGAGCTTATGCACATCTTAGCCACCTGTGGGATCATTGAGCCCACCAGGTCCAGCTCCTTGGAGAAATGGTTCACCAGGTTCCCAATGGATGTCCACGTGAGGAAGCTTTGGGTGGTCACAGAAGATTATACAGCAGATATAGGTGCAGGAGGCAGGAAGCAAATATCCCCCCAATGAACACTGCCGTGGAGTAGCCAAAGCCATGCTGACCTGTAGCCGTCACACTCTCTGTGCAGCTGCCTGACCACAGCGGCAATCACCCGCGTGCCCTTCTCCGTTTGCTGGCCTTTTTCCTGGATTGCTGGGTCCTCCGAGGCCTGTTTTGGCCCTACTCTGGCATATGGGTGTAGGAACTTGCAGTGAGTTCCTTCAGAAGATTTCTACTAACTTAAGACACTCTCTCTTGGGGTAGGACAAGCCTCTCCCCAGCCTGAAAAGGTATATACTAATACAAGTTTCAGCATCTGAGTGAAATCCTTTTTTTCCAGTCGAAACCCTCCCTTGTTGGGTTCCCTGTACAGCAGGTGACTTTTCTGCCTTTGAATTGTTTTGAGCACAAAAATAGTTTGTTGCAAATGGGGTCCTTTTACACTCTGTCCCCACTTAGCTGTGCCACCCCCAATGCTAAGTCCCATGTTTAGTTTTAAAGACAGTTTCTATTGATCTCAATCTAGCTGGGTATCAAGGTGCTGAGGCACAGCTCACCTGTAGTGACCTCCTCAGCAGCTCTGCCAAGGGCTTGATTTCTTTCTGCAACAAAAGTGTCTCCTTTTCTGGTGACCAGAACAGTGCATGATGGACACCCACGTGGGCTCTGCCATGGTCTGGATCAAGACTATGATTTCAATGGCACACTTACTATCATTATGTCCTGTCATCAGGAGCCCCTTTTTCTTCCAAATGGTACCATTAGTGTGCACAACCATCAAAGCATATTTAAAGTCTGTAAATGTTTACCTCTTTTCTCTCGGCAACTTTCACAAGGCTTGTCCTGTTGGTAACAAGATCCCCGTCTGGCTCTGGCATTGGCTGACCTGACAGATTGACCCTGTCTGGACAGAAAGCATTGGGACCCTCTAAACAGTCTGCTGCAAAGGCTCATTCCCAGGGTGGAAGGTCCTAGAACAGACCCAGGCCTTAATACAACTCACAACTACTTGCTGCTGGAGACAAGGAGGCCGTCCCCCAGGTACGTCCAGTTGCTTTGACAAGTGTGTCACCTGCTGTGGGCTGTCTCCCAGCATCTGTACTACAACTCCAGAGCTCACTCCTTGTGTTTATCATAAAGGTAAAATTTAAATTATTTTTGCAAGATAGGCACCCCAAAGCAGGGGCAGTCATAAGACTTCTTTAGGGTTCCAAGGGCATTTTTACAGTCTGTCGTTCGGATTAGGGGCTCCACATCTGTCCCACTAGGAGTCTTGTGCAAGGGCTTTGCAATTGGTCCCACGTTTGGGGTCCCGATGTGAAGGAACCCTGCAATTCCTAGGCATCTATACAGTTGTATTTTATTTGGGGGCAACTTAAAATTGAAGATGACTTGCTTTCCATCTGACATTAGGCTACAACCTCCCTTGTTAATTTGGAATCTCAAATATGTAACATGCTGTTTGCAACAAACCTGTGCCTTTTGGGGTGATAGTTTATTACAGAATCCCTTAGACCAATAGCAGGTTCCACAAGTCCCTCACTAAGCTCTCTTTACGCAGGGTGGGAGAGTTTTGTTGTTGTTGTTTTTATTGAGATAGAGTCTCACTTTATCACCCTCAGTAGAGTGCTGTGGCATCATAGCTCACAGCAACCTCCAACTCTTGGGCTGAAGTGATTGTCTTGCCTCAGACTCCCAAGTAGCTGGGACTATAGGAGCCCGCCACAATGCCCAGCTTTTTTTTTTTTTTTTTTTTTTTTTTTTTTGGTTTGGGTTTCGGGGTGGGTATGGGGGTGCGGGTACCGCAGAGCTGAGGGCAATCCACCCCACAGTGCCTCCGCGGGGCTGTTAAAACATGCCAAATCTTTTCCTGTTCTGAAATGCACAATAATTTAC
>CAUYRH010122191.1:0-11284 GCA_963574655.1 Perodicticus potto | reverse complement strand
TCTTTCATGTTTACATGGATGGAGCTGGAACATATTCTTCTTAGCAAAGCATCTCAAGAGTGGAAGAAAAAGTATCCAATGTACTCAGCCCTACTATGAAACTAATTTAAAGGTCTCATATGAAGGCTATAACCCATCTATAGCACAAGAATATGAGAAAGGAGGGGAATGGGGAGGTTGGGGTGGAAGGAGGACAATTGGTGGGGCCACACCTATGGTGCATCTTAGAAGAGTACAGGCGAAACTTACTAAATGCAGAATACAAGTGTCTTCATACAATAACTAAGAAAATGCCATGAAGGGTATGTTAAACAGTTTGATGAAAACATTTCAGATTTTATATGAAACCAGCATATTGTACCCCTTGATTGCACTAATGTGCACAGCTATGATCTAATTAAAAAAAGAATTATTTTTCTTGCTAGTTATCACTAACTTTATAGAGAAATCAATTTAATATGAAAAATTTAAAATTTGATTAATTTTCATGTGATTATTATTTTTAATCATATCATTTTTCCTCCTTCCTAATAATTATAAAGACTTTTTTCTATTTTTTATTGTATTGCACCAACTAGAATAATGTTAAATACCATTGGTGTTACCAAGAATCTTAGTTTCTTTCTGATTTTATTGTGAAACTCTGTACTATTTCATTGTAAACTACAATACATAGCATTAGTTTAAAAAGAAAAAATTACAAAGAATGTGAAGGGGAATAAAAGCCCAATATCCCTCATGAACATAAATGCAAAAATGCTCAAAAAGATAACTAGAAAATTAAATTCAACAAGACTTTAAAAATACCATTCACTATAATCAAGTGATTAACAAGTATAATTAATCACATTAAGAGAAATAAAGAGAAAAGTCATATGATTATTGTGATAGATGCACAAAAGGAAATTGACAAAAATTAATATAGCTTTATGATTAAAAAAATACCCACCTCTGAACAAAGTAAAGAAGATACATACCTCACCACAATAAAGGCCATATATCACAAACCCACTTCTAACATCATAATTATTGAGGAAAATCTGAAGGCTTTTTCTGTATGATTAGGAATAAGACAAGGATGTCCACTATCACCATTTTTATTCAACATCGTTCTGGAAGTCCTAGGCAGACCTAGGACACTATTAAGAGAATAAAAAGATAAGTCACAGGATGAGAGAAATATTTGCAAAAAGTATATTTAATAAAGAACTAGTATCCAAAATATAAAAATATCTCTTAAAACACAATAAAAAAATGAACAACTTATTTTAAAAATTGTCCAAAGTTGTTAATACACACCACATCAAAGAAGATGTACAGACAGCAAATGCAAATAAGCAAATTTAAAGGTGCTCCATATCATACTCCTTAGAGAAATGCAAATTAAAAGAACAATGAGGCTCTACTACATACCTATTAGAATAACCAAAATCTGGAATACTGACAACACCAAACACTGGTGAGGATGTGGAGCAACAGGAGCTTTCATTTTTGCTAGTGAGAAAACAATGGTACAGCCTTTTGAAGACAGTTTGGTGGTTTCTCACCAACAAAACATGTTTTGCCATATGACCCAGTAATTACACTTCTTATTTACCAAAAGGAGTTGAAAACTTCTCTAAGCCACACAAAAGTCCTATACATGGGTGCTCATAGCAGTTTTATTCATAATCACTAAAACTTGGAAGCAACCAAGAAAGTGACAGCACCTTTGTGGGGATGAGGGGTATATTGTACCATTTATTCTTCCAGTTTTGTACCATTTCTTTCGATTTTGCTGTGAGCCTCAACTGTTCTAAAAAAAAAGCTTTTATAAGAAATGAAAATCAAATTTGTTTTGTGCCCTGAAGGTGCCCTTTTTGTATTTAGTAAGAATTCCTCCTTGATTGTTTTGCAGTTGTTTATGTACCTCTCATTACTTCTTCCCAAACTCTGCAGAAGCACTTATAAAATCAGTCTTACATTTTTTTTTCTATATGGTCAAATGTATCAGGTAATCTTTCAAGTCTGTTTTTGTTTGTTTGTTTGTTTTGTCTTTCTTAAAAAGCTATCCCTTCTAGAGTCCTCTGTCCTTTTACTCCAATCTAGATGGGTTGTTTTCTTAGTCTGCTGCCTGAGACTTCCTCATATCCTAGAATTTCACTAAACCATCATCCTAGACACATCCCAGAGATTTCTTCCAGATCTCTTATTTCTTGTGATTTTTCTTTTTCTTTTCTTTTCTTTCTTTTTTTTTTTTTTTACCACTCTTCCCTCCTTATTTATTTTTCTAATAGACCACATCTTCTAGTAGCTTTCTAAGAAAGAAGTCACAGGGGTAGATTTATGACCTTATGTATCTTGAAATACAGTACAACCTCTGAAAATTGACCACCCAAGGGGCTGTAACAAACTGGCCAACATACGGAGGTGCTCAACATAAGGAACTAGGCCTACTGTACTGATCTGTATATGTGGTACATGCCTGGTCTGGGAAAATTAGGTCAATTTAAGAAGATAGTCAAAGTAGGGAGATGGTTAACTATGGAGGTTCTACTGTATATTATTTCATCTTTATATTTTATTATTCAATCTAATACTGAATTCTGGCTTACAGGCTTTTTTTTTTTTTTCTTTTTTTTTTGCCTTAAGTTTAGAAGGCATTAGTCTATATGATCTAACTTTTTATATTCTTACTGAAAAGTCTGATATTTTGATTCTAAGTCTTTATTATAACATTTTGATGTGCTTATCCTGCTAAGTAAGGGAGGGAGTCTGGGGCACTCTTTATTCATACTCTCTATCCACCTACTTTGAGGCCTTCCCGTCACCCACGTTTAATAGCAGCCAGGTGCCTCTAATTTCTGACCCTTTCTGGATTTTGTGGTGTAAATCATAATGCTCCTAGTTGAAACATTACTTTTGTTTGGCACTTGAGTTTAACTTTATCTGCTGTATTAAGTTAGGTATTAATCAATCACTTATTTGTCATCTTCACAAATTGTGTTTAAATCTCTACTTTTCTGTCTTTCTTTCCTTTTTTTTTTTTTTTTCTTGAGACAGAGTCTCACTTTGTTAACCCTCAGTAGAGTGCTATTGCATCATAGCTCACATCAACCTCAAACTCCAGGACACAAGCAATTCTCTAACTGAGCCTCCCAAGTACCTGAGACGACAGAAGTTCACCACAGGGTTTGGCTATTTTTTTAGATTTGGGGTCTGGCTCTTGCTCAAGCTGGTTGCTTAACTGTGAGCTCCGGCAATCCACCTGCCTTCCCTTCCCGGAGTGCTGGAATTACAGGCGTGAGCCACCGCGCCCAGCATTACTTTTCTGTATTTCTTTTCACTCTTTTTCTCTTGGGTAATTTATACTTCTAGAAGTTTATTTGGATCCATTTCTGAACATTGCAGGGATAACTGTATCCAATATGTTTGGTTTAAAAGGAAGTTAAAGATTATACAGAATTTCAAGATATAAACCTGTCTTTCACCTTTTACATTATTTTATTTTAAAGAACTCCAATTCCACTACAATAGAATAAATTCTGTAATAGTGCTATAAAAATCCTAGATTGGAACTGAACTAATGAAAATCAAATCAACACATGTTAACAACAGTACTTGGCACAAGGGGAAGGATATAAGAGACGTATATGATATGATCTCTTCCTTTAAGGAGTTTACCACTTTCTTGGGATGATTGAATGGACACATTATTCATGTGAGAGAGTTAAAGACTTTATCTGAAGCATAAAAAATACTAGAGGTAGACTTAAATAGAAAATCAAATAATTTAATTTCATCAAATTAATGAGGTAGGTGCTTCTGAGCTTTTGCATAAATAAAATACATTTACCACACTAAAAATTTCCTACCTATTTTGTTTATTTCATGCAATAATTTTGTTGTAAGGAAAAGGTTGAAAGTGCAGCAACACTTCAAGTGATATTTATTTTCTAAAAAAGTATGACTTTAACTATTTACGGTAATTTTAGAAATAGGTATTGTGGGCTTAGAATAAGTTTTTCTTCACAAAAATTCTTTGAGTATTACTGTTTCAAGTACTTGATTTGAAGTAGAGTTCAGCCCTTGTGTCTGGCGAAGCAAGACTTAATTGGATTAGCAAATGCAAGTCTAGAATTTTAAATACCAAATTTATGCACATTCTTGGCATTCCAAATTCATTGGAGGCACTTTGGAATGCTTAAAAGTCTCCAAAGGGTCCAGACTAACCAAATCTACCCACTCAGGCAAAAAAGTCAACCTAAGAGGAACTGTATTTTAGTTTTAAAATGTTTTCCAATTTCTCAGTTTACTACTATAGTTTAGCCCTTTGCTCACGAGCCTAAGGACATCAGAGATTATCCCTCCTTTTATTATTTCTTTGTTTGCTTTTTGGTCCTTGGTCCCATTTACCTTTTTCCCCACCTGATAAGTACCTTCTGAATATAAATCCATGTTCAGACATTTCCATTCTCACTCAAATTTACTACCCAGTAAGGTGAGAGAATGGTAATATCCCTTTTTCCCTCCTACCCTTATCCCTAGAATCCTGAGAATTTAGCTGGCTTGCCTTTATGAAGTTTAATTCTGCTGATAACCTATGATTCTTCCTCAATGTTTAATTCAAGTCCCTTGTTCTGCTGGAAAGTTTTTCCCTCGTCTATGTTTCACTCTACATCATCTGAATTTGTATTTTATTTACAACACGTTCAACAGACACTTTAGCATGTAATCTTTCTCTAATTATATGCTATGTATTTGATGTGATCAGTCCCCCTAGAGTAATCAAATAGTTTCTAAAGATTACATATAGTATTACATATAGTAATATTACTATATAGTATGTGACTTTAGCATATTACATATAGTATGTGACTTTCCTGGTAATCCAATCCTTTGTTGGACATATATAAAGTCGATGAATTAGTTTTATTGCAAGTGATTATAACCAGTTGTAATTAAGTTTGAATTGGAGTAATCTTAGTGAAAAATAACCACCTTCAAAACCTATATGTTGCCCTAAAAAAATACATACTGTGACTTGATTTTTGAATGTGAAATGTATTTCCATCTTAAAGTTAATTTTCCATCCCCAAAAAATATTTGCATTCTACGATTCTTAAAATTTATGGATAAATGTTTTTAGTTGTTGGACTGTATATTTGATGAGTGGAATTTTTTATTAAGGGAGGGGGAACATCAAGATTTCAGGTTAATCTTTGGTAATTTCTTGTACACATAGGCCCCTTGGACCCAAACTGGACTTTGAGGTGATGACTAGATCTATGCAAAGACAAAATAACACCTATACTATTTTTCCTTTCCATTGTCAATCACATACTCTCAGTTTTTCTACATTATTTTGGATTCAAACCCCTGTTTCTCTGCATTTTCAATCAAAAGAAGGAGAAAGGAAGAGGGGAGGGGAAGCAGGAAGGAAGGAAGGGAAGGAGGGACGGAGGGAGGGAATCACTCACCTTAAGTTATATTTTATAACTCTGAAATGAGCTTCTGAAATCTCATCTTCAATAAAGGCAACCTTCTTGCAAGTGAATTTCCTGTCAGCATCCAAGAAAGTTGAAGTTTGTCAATCTCCTCAGGCCTTAAGATTTCTTACCTTCTTTTGAACATCCTCAGGGGTTACTGGGAGCATGACCTTATAAACTTCTATATTGGAATAGAAGACCCTTGGTGCTCAATTCTGTGAGGATTCTTGTGGCCGTGTGTTGGAATATCATGGTACGATTATCATAGTAGCTAACATTACATAATTGTTTACTTGACTATCTATATTCCCCATAAAGACATTATAAAGTCCTTGTATTTATTCTCGCGTTCATTCATTAATGAATTCATTCATTCATTTGATTTAAGACAACCAAAATCTGTTTTCTTACAGTTTTGGAGGCCAGAGTCTGAGGAAGGAGATATTTCTTTGCCTCCTCAAGCTTCCAGTGGCTCCACATATTCCTTGGCTTTTAGCTGAATAACTCCTGTCTTTACCTTCATCTTTATATAGCCTTTTTTCTTCTGTATATGTGTCTGTCCTCTTTGTAGCTTTTATAAGGACATTTGTCATTGGATTTAGGATCCACCCAGAAAACCCAAAATGATCACTTCTCACAATTGCATCTGCAAGGACATTTCCAGATGAGGTGACATTCACAGGGTTAGAACATGACATAGGCTGGCCACCCTTGAACCTACTGCACTCATTTCAGCTGATCTTATGGATGAAGAAACCAAGATTCAGAGAATTCCTCTGACTTGGCCAAGGTTAATAGGCAGACTTTGATCTTGGATTAACCTGTTGCCAAAATTTGTGCTATTTCACTGTCTTTTGTGTGAAACTTTGTGTGTTACGTGTGTACCTTGAGTAGAGCTGGAAATCTGTAAACATGGTGAACATTGTTTTCCTTTTCACATTTTCTGTGCTGTCATCATAGTGCCCTTCCAGGTACACCAGCCTTCACCAGAAGAAATGCCTATGGACCCTTTTAATATTCCTGAATCATAATTATCTCAGTTATCTCAAGTTAAAATGCTAATAAAGAACAACAGCTTCCCAGAAAAACAACTCACTACTGTAAACAGCGTTTATATCGTTTCCTTTCACATCAGCAAAAGAGGCAAATGGTTTAAGTCACGCATTTGGGTTATCAGCAGGGCAGAAGTTTCCACAGATGAATGTAAACAGCACTTTTTTAAAAACAGGATTTTTATGGCATGTTTTAATCCGAGTGGCTGTTTATCACCAAAATTTAGAATACACCCTTGACTTGGTACACATGACGTGCTGACCTAGACCCAGATGTACTGAGCTCACAACCTATCTGAGTATTTTGATTTTAGCCTCAGCAACCACTTTTTGCTGACCTCTCCAAAGGGATTATTTCATAATAACAGATATTTTTTTCATCTATTGTTCCAATTAGGGCAATTTTTCATATTTGTTGTACACTCTATGTTTATTATTCCTGCTATAGTCCTTTTCATTGTCTCAGCAATTGTAGTAAATTGCATTTTAAGAGAATTTTGTGGACTTTAAAAAAAAAAATCAAAATGGATCTGGTAATGGATGCTTTTTATTGTTATAACTTTAGTCCCATTTTATAAGCAGAGAAGTAGGTTCAGAGGAAAATGACTTTTCATAAATCAGTGAGCAAATTCTTTGAGACATCCTGGTCATTGCTTTCAGAACTTATGTAAAAATAGACTCTAATCTTATAATATATAGTCTTTTCTATTCTTGTGATTGTCACTTCCTCTAGCATCTGCTTAGCACTTCGTTTGTTTAATTCCTGATTTTGTCTTTCTTAGACTTCTTACCTGGATTGTAGACTGAGAATCTTTCTTGCTTTGAAACCCTTATCTCCCAAGAGGCCTAGATGGTTGTTCTATTTACATGAGCACATGGTACGTATGCTGAGTGTCCAAAAAGGGAAACACATCTTCTTCAGATGTGTGGAACAAAGGTTGCTCATTTCCACTACTTTGGGCTACTGTTATCATAGAATTGCATGTTTTTAGAGATCATAGACTCTAGAGTCATTCCACCTGGATTCAACTACAGTTCTATTTCTTGGTCAAATTACTTATTCTCGCTCTCTGTCCCTCACTTTTCTAACCTGTAAATTGAAGATAATAATAGTATTATAGGATTGGTGATGCTTGAGTTACTATTGGAATGAGAATGGGACCTAGAACATAGTGATCACTAGGTAAGTATTCATCAAATAAGTAATTTTTCCAGGATTACTACTACTGCTCCATGCTATCTATCTGCCCCAGGCTTATTCCTTGGCAATTCACTTGCCATTGTAGCCAGAGTACCCTTCTAAAGTACAAATCAGGTATTGTGTTTCTCTGCTTTAAAACATAATAGAGGGAATTTTATCTTCTATCAATTATGCAGTAAATGCTACCCAACTAGACTTTTTTGCCATAAACAATTCAGTTAAATGTTTTTCAATCAATGGACAACAGAAAGTTTAAGCCTGCAATCCTTGAAATGAGAGAAATTTATGAAGTGAGTCCTAGGATTATCCAGTTTGCTGCCCGCAAACAACTCACTGAGCTGGAGTCCAGCAGAGAACAGTGGTCCCACCAAACTGAGGAGGCAGAGATCAGAGTCCTGGGTAGCTGAAGCAGCTGGAATATGATAGGAGGAAAATCATGGAAGAGGGAGATGTCACCGATCCAATGTGATGGAGCACCACAAGTCCATGGCTAAGGAGAAGTTCCATATGATCAAGGCAAATTACCAGAGGCTTAACAGCTTTCAACTGCTACAGGTTTAAGAGCTAAACAAAGATACTGGAGGTTAAGCGGTACCTCCAGACTTTGGGATTTCAGCCTTGCCAGAGGGGAGAGATTTTCCTAAAGTCTACCTAACACCTTGGCATCCAGCTGAGACACCAGAAAGTAAGGATCAACCTTTTTTTTTTTTTTAATCTGTCACACATTAGAAGAATAGGAGTTGTCTTGGGCCACATAGTAAATACACAAATGCTAACAAAAGCTGATCAAAAAAGCCAAAAAAAGGTCCATGCATACTTTTTATGATATCCAGTACCACAGATAAGCAGAAGAAATGTCCTTACAGAATCAGTATGTAGTCATGGGCCTCCTGAGTAAGACTTACTATAAAATTGCTTTAAGAAAGCCTAAAACTAATCTCTAACAAGATCAATAGACAGACAGACTTTGGTGATTAAACCCCACCAAATTAGAGGGGCTTGTAAAGTCCGTTGGGCTTTCCACAGTTCCTAACTAATAAAGCATAAAATTAAGCCTACACAAATTCTAGTAGGTCAGCCAAAAATTGTTGCTAAATAGAAAGCAAGGAAGATAACAAAATTCTAATTCTCTACATTATAGTAACCAAACTAACTAATATTCAATCATAAAAGAAACAGAAATGTAATATAGGTTGAGTCTTCCTTATCCAAAATGCTTGGTACCAGAAGGCTTATGGATTTCAGATTTTTTGGATTTTGGAATACTTGCAAGATAGATAATGAGATATATTGGAGTTGGGACCTAGTTCTAAACATGATACTCATTCATGTTTCACATATACCTTACATACATATATCTTATGCACATATGTAGCCTGAAGGTAATTTAATACAATATTTTTAATAATTTTTTTCATGAAACAAAGTTGTGCCTGTTACCCATCACATCATGTCCATAGAATTTTCCACTTCTTTTTTCTGTGTTTGCTTGTAGAAGCTTTATAGTTTCAATTTATGCATTTAGGTCTATAATTAATTTTAATTTGATAAATTAAAAGGAATTGCAATATCTTAGTGAATTCATGTTGATGATCAAAAAGTTCTACATTTTGGAGCATTTCAGTTTGGATTTTTGGATTATGGATGCTTGACCTGCACATAGTCAAGAAAAGAAAAACAGTACCTGTAAAAGGAAATTGATTTTCTGTAAGATAATTTAATAAGAAAATGATGGTCTTCTCAACAAATTACTAAAATAATTGGAATCTAATTTCCAATTGCAAAATAATTTCCCTCTACCTTTAATTCACACCATATGCAACAATCAAATTAAAATTAACTATAGACTTAAATGCAAAAAACTAAGACTATAAAGTTTCTACAAGCAAACACACAAAAAAGGAAAAAGCAGTAGGAAGAAAACATTGATAAATTTGGCTTCTTCAGAAATTAAAACTACCACTTTTCATAAAAGATGCTCAAGAAAAAAAGGCAAGCTATATACTAAAAAATATATATTCATAACAATAAAACTGGTGAAGTACTTGAATCAATAATATGTACATAAAGAACTCTTTCACGATATTAAGACAGTTGATCCAATTTTTTAAATGGCAAAAGATGTAAACAAATTTTACAAAAGGCAAAATACAAATGGGCAATAATCATATAAAAATATGTTCAACAGCATTGAAAGTCATGAAAACACAAATTAAAGTCGTAATGAAATACCTACTAGAATGACTAAAATGAAAAAGATTGGTAATATAATGTGTTGGTAAGGATATGGAGAAACAGGAACTTTCATACACTTGTGCTAAGTTATAAAATGGAATGTCCGTTGTTGAAAACAGTTTTCCAGTTTCTCATAAAATTAAACATATGACCCAGGAATTGGAATTATGTGACCCAGGAATTTCTTTTATAGGTTATTTACTCAGAAATGAAACTTCATGTCCACAAAAACTCTTGTTCATAAATGTTTATAGCAGCTTCATTTAGGGTAGCCAAAAACTGGAATCAACCTAAATAGTGATAAGTTCTAGTAAAAGAATAACTTTTTATTAGGTAAAGAAAAAAGTCACTGGGGACCAGATCAGGTGAGTAAGGCAGGTATTCCAATACGGCTTTTTATTTACTTGCTAAAAAGCCCTTCACTTACACTACCCTGTGAGCTGCTGCAATGTTGTGATGCAAGAGCCAGGGGTTGTTGGTCAAGATGATGTTAAGATTTTCCTATTTCTCAATAGATGTTCACTTAGTCTGCTGTGTTTCTCCCAATCTGCTGATGACTTTGATTCATAATTCAATGAAGTTTTGCAACATTTTCTTCAGTTCTGCTTGTTACGAGCCAGCCTCACCTCTTCATCAGTGATGCTTTCTCTCCCCTCAGAAAAAGGTTTAATCCATTTTTACATTGCCATTTTCTTCATGGCATTATCCCCATAAAGTTGCATTAACATGTCCCTGATTTCACTTCCATTCTTGCCAAGTTTAATAAGAAATGTAATGTTTTTTCATTGCTCTAATTTAAGCTCAGACATTCTCATGATGGCACACAAATTGGGCAAAAACAATAATGAACACCATTCAGCTGGTACATGGCAACATGAACACAATCATGACACAATGACTTACGAAGGTAAGGAAACTTTACTGAGTTGTTTGTACAGGGCTGCCAATGTAAATGCAAGGTAGCAAGTGCACAGACTTAATTGTCAGACCTTGCATATACTTTCAAAATTCATTTGTTCTTAAGGGTATGCATTTTATTGAGTGTAAATTGTACCTCAACTCAACTCATTTTTAAAAAATTTAGACCTTTCAGGCTCTATGCTTGTGGCTCAAGTGGCTAGGACACCAGCCCAGGACCACCAAACAACAATGATGGCTACAACCAAAAAAAAAATGGCTGGGCATCATGGTGGGCGCCTGTAGTCCCAGCTACTTGGGAGGCAGAGGCAGGAGACTCACTTGAGCCCAGGAATTGGAGGTTGCTGTAAGTTGTGATGCCACAGCACTCTATCCAAGGTGACAGCTTGAGGCTCTGTCTCAAAAAAAAA
>CAUYRH010122185.1:0-24208 GCA_963574655.1 Perodicticus potto | reverse complement strand
TACAAAAGAATCTTTTTTTTTTTTTTTTGAGACAGAGCCTCAAGTTATCACCCTGGATAGAATGCCGTGGCATCACAGCTCACAGCAACCTCCAATTCCTGGGCTCAAGAGAGTCTCTTGCCTCCGCCTCCCAAGTAGCTGGGACTGCAGGCGCCCGCCACAACACCCGGCCATTTTTTGGTTGCAGCCGTCGTTGTTTGGCGGGCCAGGGCTGGATTCGAACCTGCCAACTCAGGTGTATGTGGCTGGCGCCTTAGCCCGCTGAGCCACAGGCGCCGAGCCTTACAAAAGAATCTTTATTTGGCAAAGCTCTTTTTTTTTTTTTTCCCAGTTTTCTTTTTGGCCAGGGCTGGATCTGAACCTGCCACCTCTGGTATATGGGGCCGGCGCCCTACTCCTTTGAGCCACAGGCACTGCCCTATTTGGCAAAACTCTTTTTGGAAACTTGGGTAAAATAAAGGGCCATCAACCAAATGGCCTTGTGTACTCACCACGTCTCCCCTTGTGGGCCTTGGTTCTTATATATGGGGACTGGGAAATAAGGGGATAGCATCACTCACTTCAGTCCATGAATGGATGTTAACATTCTTCATTCTAGCAAAAGTCACTAAGTATTCTGAGGATAGGACATTGTTTTCTTATTTTCTCCAAAGCTTGAAGATAACCCACAAAAGTAAAATCTACTGAAAACACAATAAAATCTCTAAGGAGGATGGGGCAAGTAGAGCAGGAAAAAATCATACACTGTTCCTTTTCATTAATATCTACCAGGGATTTCCTAATGGGGACAAGACCCAGCCAGAAGCTATGCATGAAAAACTGCCACATTGTGTCACCAGATCACATCAATTCTACCTATTCCTAAGAAATCCCAGTCATCTTGTGTTTCTTTTCAGCTACACAATTATAAAACAGACCATATTTAGCAGGCCCACGCATATCTCCAAACCTTTTAAGCTTCTAAATTCTAAAGCTGTATCAGTAAATAGAATGAGTTTTCAAGAGTTCTGTAAACTCTCCATTAATACATACAAAACTATGTGCATATGTGCATTTTTCTGAGATGACCATTCATAGCTTTTAGATTTTCACAGAGATCTAGAATTTTAGAAGCATAATCAAAGGCTGAATTAAAAATTATTTTTACTCTAGTTTCTCTTTTTAAAACAGAAAGTTCTCCAAAAATATTTACTCCCTAAACAATACATACAAGGAATTCCTCTGTCACAACAGTGTGTCTTCAGTCTTCTTCATCAGTCCATGGAAGACCATACCACTGCTTAATCTCTCTACCAAGGATAGCAGCATGCCCACGAGGAAGACAGGACAATCAGAGTTCACTCCCAGTTCTGCTAATCATCAGATCTGCCATCTCAAACTCCTCTGGGCCTCAATCACACATGAGAATGAAAACCTGTCCAACAATTCCCACAGTTGTTCAGAGGATTCAAAGCTAATAGTGGATATGAAAGCGCTTTAGAAGTTAATAGGCTAAAAATATATAAGATAAAAAAGAAAGGCAAGGAGATTAAAAGAAAATAGTAGCATAGAGTCACAAAACAAAACACAGAACTTAAAAGATGAAATTCCTACTACTAAACGTGTATCTTTAGCTCAGATACGAGAGAACATATGGCATGCCAGTCCCCCCAAGGGGCTTAATCAAAAATGGATGGAAACAAATTAAAGCAAGGAGCTCTGATGGCACCACTGCACTCTAGCCTGGGCAATAGAGCCATTTAAAGGAATTATGAAAAAAAAATAAAAACAAAACACAAAAAACAAAGTCATAACTTTATAGGGTACTTCTTCGTCCAGGGGAGTACTCACTGGTGCATTCCTGCACCTCTTCTATACCCATATAATATCAACACAGAGAAGCAGAGAGGTTGAGTGGTGATGTAATGTCCGAGGCCAGACAACATATTCAAGGTTGTTTTCTTGGATTCACAGGGGACATGTCAGTCCTTTTCTCCAGAGGCTGGGACAGGATGATTTCATGATCATGATTTTTGGGGGTCTCACCATCAAGTTCAAAAGAAGACCTGTATAAGAGATCTCAGTGCTAAGATGCACCAGTGTTTTTAGCCATTTCATGAAAACTTTACTATACTTCTTCCTTTCTTCTCCATCCCTCTTTCAGCAAGATGTGGAGATTATTAAGCCAAAGCCAGGCATTAGATGAGACTAAAGCAAGAAAATATTTTTAAATGACCAATCTGTCCATTTTCAGGTACACATGCCTGCTAGCCTGAAAGACGTACTTCCCAGAAGCCTGGGCCACCCCACTGGACTTATAATCTAGGACAAGAGCCATTTAAGGAATTATGGAAGAAAAGGAACAAAAGCCAAGTGCTGTCTCACAAGTGTGTGACAGAAAAACTAGCAGGTGGAATATGGGCATTCTTTATTAACTTGTTAAGATTAGCTCTCTGAGAGTATAGAGGGGCGTGCAAAGCTTAGAAAACAGAATGTACCAGTCAGGTTCCAGGGAGAAAAATAACAAAATAGAAATCCAAGTAGGAAGCAAAAACCAGAAGGAGAACCCTTGGGTCAGACAACCTCAAGAGGAAGGAATGCTGTTTTACTGCAAGACTCCTCACCATATTGCAAGACTAGAAGGTGGGCTGTCTTAAAAAAACAAACGAACAAACAAATCAAAGCATGGAGCTCTGATGGCACCACTGCACTCTAGCCTGGGCAACAGAGTGAGAGCCTGTCTCCAAAAGATAAAAAGTTAAAGCCTTTAGTTAAGGCTAATTGTTTCTGTGGATATCCAGCCAATCTGATGTCACTTCTGTCACCTGATCTGATGCTAGAAGTTATTAAATGAGTAATTTAAATATGTTATAAGTAAATAAACTATATATTTGTAACCAAAAGTAGAGAAGATAAATTATATATAGGGCGTTGAGTGAAAATCTTAAAGACGGTATCATAGGGCAATGTCACATGATTATGGCTAGCATAGCAGCCAGCACACAGTAAATGGTCAGTAAATATCTGCTTTCTTCTTTTAAAAATGGAAGGGGAAAAGCATGAAGTTAGGAATAGTTTAGTAGAAATTAAGAAAAGGGAACTCGTCTCCACTCTACCATTGACTACACATGAGGTTTCAAACTGCTCTCGGCTCTAGAGCACAGAGATATGGTGCACAGATTTGTGTTAGCCATACAATAAAGTATGAATTGTAACATTTACCTTTTTTTTTTTTTTTTGCAGTTTTTGGCCGGGGCCGGGTTTGAACCCGCCACCACCAGTATATGGGGCCGGCACCCTACTCCTTGAGCCATAGGTGCCGCCCGAATTATAATATTTAAACATCAGGAGATTTCACATAAAAATCTTTATTTCTATCTTCCCTTGAAAAAAAAAAAATTCAGAGGCCCTGGCAACACAGGGGCCAACATGGCAATAGTGGGCTGAAGCTGAGCAGAAGCTGTCCCATTTGGGTGGGATGTGTCTCCAGTTGGACACATTTCCCACCACTACCTACTTTACTCCCAGCCCAATTCACTGGTTTTTGCTTCTGCTTTGCTCCTGTTGGCATCAAGTTGTGACCATTTGTATAGTGAAAAAAGGGGCTCTACCAAAATCCAAAAACTCTGGGTTCTAGTCCTGATTCAGCTACAAATTTGTGTATTTTGTGACTTGTATATCTAACTTCTCTGAGCTTCAGTTTCCTCATCTGTAAAAGGAAGGATTTGTACAAAATTATTTCTAATAGCTCCATAATTACAGTTTGTCTACAATGGCGGCAATGAGCATGGGCGTGACAAAAAGTAGGCTCAGTATATCTCATACTTCATTTCCTGAGTACAATTTCTTGAAATATTAATTTCTTTTGAGGTTAATGAGTTACCTAGTAAACCTAGGATAGTCTAAAAAGAAGTACAAGCTCTCTAGAATATCTGGGTTCATTTGTGTGGACTGACTAATCTCATTGTAATTAAAAGCTAGAAGATTGTCTCAGATAGATAAGATCACTTACTACTTTTCTTGCCCATGTTCATTCCTATTATGGAAATTCTCAGATTCCCTTTTAGGATGGTTACCCAGACTGTGACTAAATGAATTCCAGAGCACAGAGCCTCAGGCAGGCATTCTCCAAGTATACAGGAATGAAGTCAGATATAAAGACCAATATAAGGAAAGAATAAGTTTTGGAATTGGAAAGCAGCAAAAAAGATCCTGTCTATACAAGTCAAATATACACATCAGTCTTGCTGATCATGCTGTAACATACAGCTGCTGCTTTAGCCATGAGTGTGGAAAGTTTTAAGACTGAGACAGTAAGTTTGGCCTCTTGTGCATCACTTTAAAAACTATAAGCTCAGTAGAATAGTTTCACTATAAATCCATTATTTAATTCATCCTCCTAACGGCCCCTGGAAGTTGAGCAAGAAAAACTGTACTTATCAATTCTGATTTACAATTAGAAAAGCCTTAGGCCCAGAAAGTTAAATACCACACATTGACAAAGTACTCAAGATTCATTTCAACAAATATTTACTGTGTTCTCATTGTGTGCCAGGATTTGGAGACAAGATGATGATAAATTAGTTGCATTTCTTAGTCTCTAAGGAATGAACAACAACAACAAAAAAACTAAACATTAATCTCTGTGCTTCTTATTCTCTAAGCTATATACATGTGATAATCTACATGGGGAATATAAACAGACTTCTAAGATTTTACGTCTATTAACTGACCCAAAGTTAGATTCAATGACTTCAAGTCTTCCTTCATCCAAGAAAAACTACTTACCCCAACCAAAAAGCAGTCTAGTCTGAGAGAATAGTATAATACTCATAAACTCTTCCCTTAGGACATAAGTCACAAATAATAAATCAGTCAAATCTGAATAAAGAAATATTTTATCATTATATATAAACTGAAAGGCATATACCTTTGATGTACATACCCAGGATCATCATAAATTATCTTGTGTGGCTCTGCCTGTGACCACATCTGCAATATAAGTGGGCAAACTTGGAAGAAGCTCTTAACCAGGGGCAATTTTCCTTCAGGGGATAAGTGAAAATGTCTGGAGACATTTGTTATTATCTGGAGGACAACTTAGGAAGATATTACTGGCATCTAGTGAGGAGAGGCCAGGGAAGCTGCTATCCTACAATAAAGAGGACAGTCCCCCATGCCAAAGATCTAGCCAAAATGTCAGTAGTACTAAGGCTGAGAAACCACAGTCTAGGTTCTCTGTATTTTAACTACAGGCCTTTGCTCTGGGTCTTTTTTTGAGACACGGTCTCTTACTTTGTTGCCTTGGGTAGAGTGCTGTGGTGTCATAGCTTACAGCAGAGGTTCTTAACCTGTGGGTCGTGACCCCTTTGGAGGTCGAACGACCCTTTCACAGGGGTCGCCTAAGACCATCCTGCATATTAGAAATTTACATTACGATTCATAACAGTAGCAAAATTACAGTTATGAAGTAGCAATGAAAATAATTTTATGGTTGGGGGTCACCACAACATGAGGAACTGTATTAAAGGGTCGCAGCATTAAGAAGGTTGAGAATCACTGGTTTACAGTAACCTCAGTCTCAAGCGATCCTCCTGCCTCACCCTTCTGAGTAGCTGGCACTACAGGTGCCCCCACCACAATGCCTGGCTAGTTTTTCTATTTTTTTAGTAGAGATGGGGGTCTCACTCTTGCTCAGGCTGGTCTTGAACTCCTGAGCTCAAGCAATCCACCTGCCTCAACTTCCCAGAGTGCTAGGATCATAGGTGTGAGTATTCTGGGTCTTTTAAGGACCTCATGAAGACAGGTTTGGGCTGCTAAATACAACCTGAAAGAAACACAATATCCATATTCCTTCATCTTTCTGTCAGCCCTGTGTTTCTGGCAATAAAGCCTAGTAAACTTATTATTTCAGTGAAATAAGAATCACAGGCGTAAGAGGCTGACGGAAGATGAGAAGTCAATAAAAGCAAAAAAAAAAAAAAAGAGAAGTCAACAAAAGCAAGGAAGAAAGAAGGAAAAGAGGGAGGGAGCAAGGGGTTTGGTTGTCATTTCCATAACCAAATGAAGTTAAATCAACCATTTTGGGTAGCAGACAATTATCTATTCTACTGTGAATCTGATCATCTCTAGAAACTGCTTCTTCCCACCCAAGAAACAAATCATCTATAGCACCATATAGACAAATAAAAATTAAGTAATTCAGGGACTGTGGCCTCTCCATGGAGACAAAGCTTATATGCATAACTGAGGCCACCTACTGGTCTTGAGTGTGGATCTCAGCTAAGCAGGCTCTAAGACTACCAACTTGAATATAAACTCTGAACTTGGATATAGACTCTATTTTAAAAAGGGGAAATCTCTAGTTCAGAAAACTTAAAAGAATGTTTTCTTTTTCTTTTTTTTTTTTTTTTTGAGACAGAGTCTCATTTTGTCGCCCTCGGTAGAGTGCCATGGCATCATAGCTCACAGCAACCTCAAAGTCTTGGGCTCAAGCAATTCTCTTGCCTCAGCCTCCCGAATAGCTGGGATACAGGTGCCTGCCATAACACCTGGGTCTTGCAGGCTGATCTCAAATCTGTGAGCTCAGGCAATCCACCCACCTCCGCCTCCCAGAGTGCTAGGATTATAGGCGTGAGCCACCACTCCTGGCCAGAATATTTTCTTCTATCTACATGCAACTCATTTCAACAAGCATTTATTCTGTTCCTATGACATATGCCTAGTTCTTAAACAACAACATTAGAGAGCTTTTATCAAATTCAGTCTAGGAAGAAAACTCCTAGCTTCTGCCTTCAAAAAATAGGGTCTTGGCGGGTTCTTAAAGAATTATTTTATGCCAGAAGTAACTCTAAAAAGGTGGGATATAGCATGTGAGAATTATATGTAAAAATCTGACATAATCAAGAGACCCAAAGATGAGAACATTATATTTAGCAAGTGACTAAAAGCTTTTCTTTATTCCAATCTATATATGAAACAGCAATAAGATTTGTTGTGCTTAAAAAGAAAAATTGAATTTAACTATTTGATCAATCTTTCTATCTATCTTTACTCAGCTCAACGACCCAGCGTAGTCCAACTGCTCAAACACTCATGTTGGAACTTCTATGGCCAAGACAGCAGGTAAAAGAAGGCCAAGTGTGTTTTAAAACTGCCAGCTTTAAGTCAACATCAGTCTCTCCAGTCCCACTGAGACTGAGAAAAGGCTGGAAACTCACAGCTTGGGTTTTCCATTCCCAATTGTGATGCTGGCAGTAAAAAGGAAAAGAGTCAGCATCTGGCTCCCTCTCAAACAAAGCTGCTCAGCACATTTCATCCAAGAAAAAGATGCCATCCCAAGAGGCTATTCAAGATATATGTCTCTTGGATGATACTCAGGGTGTTTCATTCATCCCTGTGTTTTACTGATTTTTTTTACAAGTCTCTCTCATGGGCAGGCTAATTTTCCATAAACTCCCTCTCTCTTTTTTTTCATTTTTCGAGACAGAGCCCAAGCTATGCCCCTGGGTAGAGTGCTGTAGCATCACAGCTCACAGCAACCTCCAACTCCTGGACTCAAGCGATTCTCCTGCCTCCACCTCCCAAGTAGCTGGGACTACAGGAGCCCGCCACAATGCCCAGCTATTTTTTGGTTGCAGCCGTCATTGTTGTTTGGCAGGCCCAGGCTGGATTCGAACCCGCCAGCTCAGATGTATGTGGCTGGCGCCTTAGCCACTTGAGCCACAGGTGAGGAGCCCCCCTCACCTTTCTTTTGAAATAGCACATTCTTAGAACCTTAAAATCTGCTAACAAACTTGGCAGAGCTAGTTGCTCAGAACTACATTGTGGTCGACCTAGGTTTATGGTATGTCCCCATATGTACCCAATGGCAGCTTTTTTTTTTTTTTTTTTGGACACAGAGTCTCACTTTGTCACCCTTGGTAGAGTGCCACAGCGTCATAGCTCACATCAACCTCAAATTCCTGGGCTCAAGTGATTCTCTTGCCTCAGTCTCCCGAGTAGCCAGGACTACAGGCACCTGCCACAACACCCAGCTATTTTTAGAGATAGGGTCTTGATCTTGCTCAGGTTGGTCTCGAACCTGTGAGTTCAGACAATCCACCCCCCTCAGCCCAGAGTGCTAGGATTACAGGGATGAGCCACCATGCCAGGCCCCAGTGGCAGCTTTAGTGAAGAAACTCACTAGTAAATCAGAATGTCCACAGACACTCATTGCTACCTCTTAATTGTTTCTAGCTGAACAATTGATGCTAATGAGAAATAAAGATGAGTATAGAAAGAACCATCAGTGAGGAAAGTAAGAGTGTGGGGGTGCAGGAGACAGAGTGCATGTACCTGGTCACGATCTCCTGCGAAACAGCAGCTTTTCATGGTACATGAGTTGAAGTAACCCTGATTGTCAAACTGAAACACAGGCAGGCGGGAGTGGATGTCATAGAGCACAGGAGGCAAGCGACGCCTCAGGGCCAGGAGCTGAGTCCCATTGCTGTTGAATCGCACACTCATGGCACTTTGTAGGGATAGGTTTCCACCGTAGCGCAAGAGAGAACTAGAAGACAGAAAGCAAAGGCATTGGGCATGAGTCAGGCTAGACAAGAATCTGAAAACTCACTGAATTTATTCTTCATGTGTGCCCAGGACTTGCTGTCAGCCTTGTATAACTGAATTTCAGCCAAAAGGTTATTCTATACAGTGGCTAGAGAATGAAGATAAGAATGGCTGCTTTCTTACTTTAAAGCAAGTTACTTAAATTGTCAGTGCCTCCTTTCAATTTCCAAAATGTAAATTGCCAATAAATTCACCAAAAAAGGATATCAAAAACATTTCGAAATAAGAGAACTATTAAAAAGAGATATTATTCATCTAGACCATGGAGTGTGAGTACTATCCACTCCAACTGGCTAATCTTGAATGATATTTAAGTAATATATTTTTAATTGTATTTATTTATTTATGTATTTATTTTGAGATAGAGTCTTACTTTGTTGCCCTCAGTAGAGTGTGATGA
Source organism: Perodicticus potto (assembly GCA_963574655.1). Lineage (NCBI taxonomy): Eukaryota > Metazoa > Chordata > Mammalia > Primates > Lorisidae > Perodicticus > Perodicticus potto. The sequence continues at coordinate 15,219 of CAUYRH010122185.1, read as the reverse complement.
CATCATAGCTCACAGCAACCTCAAACTCTTGGGCTCAAGTGATCCTCTTGCCTCAGCCTCCCAAGTAGCTGGGACTATAGGTGCCCACTACAACACCCAGATATTTTTATTTTTATTTTTTTGAGACAGAGCCTCAAGCTGTCACCCTGGGTAGAGTACCATGGCATCACAGCTCACAGCAACTTCCAACTCCTGAACTCAAGGGATTCTCTTGCCTCAACCTCCCAAGTAGCTGGGGCTATAGGTACCAGCCACAACGCCCGGCTATTTTTTGGTTGTAGTTGTTGTTGTTGTTTGGCAGGTCTGGGCTGGATTCGAACCCACTAGCTCTGGTGTATGTGGCTGGCACCTTAGCCACTTGAGCTACAGGCACCAAGCCCCAGCTATTTTTAGAAACGGAGTCTTGCTCTTGCTCAGGCTGGTCTCAAACTCCTGAGCTCAGGCAATTCACCCATCTCGGCCTCTCAAAGTGCTAGGACTACAGGCGGGAGCCACCATACATGGCCACTTTTAAGTAATATATTTATTCTCTATATTACAGATACGAGAACCATCAGCAAGAACAAGATACTTTATTGTTTATTCTGGATAGTTTAAAAATAATAATAATTTTACTACTTAAGTATTAAAAAAATTTATTTTTATAGCCGGGTGTTGTGGCAGGCACCTGTAGTCCCAGCTAACAGGAGGCTGAGGCAAGAGAATCGCCTAAGCCCAGAGCTGGAGGTAGCTATGAGCTGTGACACCAGGGCACTCTACCAAGGGCGGCAAAGTGAGACTCTGTCTCTAAAAACAAACAAACAAACTCTTTTTAAATCTTTTTGTATTTTTGAAACACAGTCTGTTGCCCAGGATAGAGTGCAGTGGCATCATTATAGCTCACAATGACCTCAAACTCCTAGGCTCCAGCCATCTTCTTGTCTCACCCTCCTGCGTAGCTGGGTCTATGTGTACCCACTACAATGCCCAGTTAATTTTTCTATTTTTAGGAGAGACAGGGTCTCTCACTTCTGAGTTCAAGTGATCCTCCTGCCTCGGCCTCCTAGGGTGCAAGATCTGCCTTTACCAAAAAAAAAAAAAAAAAAAAAAAGAGGACTTGTTTCCCTTTATAATTCCCAACAGGTTTATACTTAACCTCAAAATATACTTTTGTGTTAATACATTAATACCTATTATCTGGCTTCACTAGGGAATAGTATATTTTGGTTCACCTAATAGTCTTCTGTAGTTTCATAATGCTCAAACATTTTTTTAAAAATTCATATAGTATAGTTTTAAATAATTTTTCTTTCTTTCCTTTTTTTTTGTTTGTTTTTGAGACAGAGTCTCACTTTGTTACCCAGGGTAGAGTTCCATGGTGTCATAGTTCACAGCAACCTCAAACTCTTGGGCTCAAGTGATTCTCTTGCCTCCACCTCCCAAGTACCTGGGGCTACTGGCGCCCACCACAATGCCTGACTATTTTTAGAGACGGGGGTTCTGTTCTGCTCAGGCTGGTCTCAAACCTGTGGACTCAAGCAATCCACCTGCCTCAGCCTCCCAGAGTGCTAGGATTACAGGCATGAGCCACCATGCCAAACCTTAAATAATTTCTTTTGATGACTCAGAAGATCCTTTCAATATTATTGTGAATCAGGATGGTCATGAAAATTAATAATTATACAGTGCTAATTTTAAAAGAATGTATATGTATTTTCTCTCTCAAGGAGTCAGAAGCCTCGATTACCTTGACATTATTTTATTATGGAGGGATGACTGCTCACTGCCCATATATAACCAAGTTCTCTTTTGTATTTCAAGTCTAATTCTTGGAGTACTGAACTACCAGTAGGAAAATGAAGTAATGTATATGTGTCTGAGACACTGTAAAAATGAGTACCATGCTGGAATTACTCACTCTGTCTCAGAGACCTTTTTGCCATAGAGAGGTAGTCACCCTAGTAGCTTTAGAGAAAAAAAGTTTATAAATTCTAGAGATCACAGGGCTGGAAACGGCCTGAAGGTACCTAAATTAGAACCAGACAGATTTATTTGAAACATTTTTTTTTTTTTTGAGACAGAGCCTCAAGCTGTCACCCTCGATAGAGTGCAGTGGCATCACAGCTCACAGCAACCTCCAATTCCTGGGCTCAAGCGAGTCTCTTGCCTCTGCCTCCCAAACAGCTGGGACTACAGGCGCCCACCACAACGCCCGGCAATTTTTTGGTTGCCATCATTGTTGTTTGGCGGGCCCGGGCTGGATTCGAACCCATCAGCTCAGGTGTACATGGCTGGCACCTTAGCCTGTTGAGCCACAGGCGCCGAGCCTATTTGAAACATTTTTAAGGAACACATTTTTAAATAGCATTTTACCAAATAAAAACTCAAAGAGCTATATGCCACTACAAGAGTTTTAATATTGAATGGAGATAATACACTTCTTTTTTGTTCTTTTTGTTTCTGGCAAGACAGTGATAAAGCAAATGAGAAAGGAGATATACTATGGGAAAGGGGTCCCTGAAACAACATTGCAGAACAGCTACCAACATAGCCTGGTCATATAAGTGGCCTGGACTAACACCCGCCATAGTTAGTCCTGTGTCCCCTGAACTAGTCTTCTCCCCAAAAGAAGAATGCTCTGATATTCCATCTATGCATAGAAACAAAGCTTGGGCAAAACAGCCTTTAATCCTCTTATTGGAAAAAGGAAGAGGAAAGAGACTTAGAAAACCATCTCTAGCACTCCAGAAATCAAGAAGCCTGGTATCCCTGCAGGCACCAAGTATAACTCTTGCAGAGAAATGTTCTTGAAAGAGTCCTAAACACAGGCCACATTCACTTGCATAGAGGATGAATGACAGGGCTGTTAAGAATCTAGGCATTCCCTTTAGAGGGTACCTTGGCTGTGGTGTCATCTAAACACGGAGCTCAGAAACAATGAGAGGTTTTCAATCTAAGATCAGCATGGAGTGTGCAAATAAGCCAGCATCTGTATACTGACTAAAAGTGGGGATTGGAAACAAACTTGGCCAGCCCCACCAGCCATAGCAGAGGGGTTGGCATCAGCTCAGACAGCCCTGACAAGAAAGCGGGAGCCTCTGGAATATGCCTTTCCATCAGTTCTCAGGAACTTCTTCCACCCATTCTAGTCAGGCCTATAGAGGAATCTGCCCAGGACAGGCATGTGAGCCTAACCCCTATCCCATATCCACCATTTGCAATCTGGGGTACTTTGTGGCCTGTGGGCGCCAAGAAAGTAACCAACTTTTCTTCTGCCTATGCTTCTGGGCAGGGAACTCTGACCCCTCACCCAAACAGGGTGCATAGGAATCTTGCTCCTAGAAATGTTTAGGGATGCTATTAGCAGTTAACAACACTGAATACTTCATGTTCTGGTACAAAATTCAACTCCTTGACACCAAAAACCCAGAAAGTGAGTTACATTAACTATAATTTCTCAGCAGGTGTTCCACAGCTGACCATTTCTAGTGAGAATGACAAGGAGATCTAGTTAGCTAGGGAGAGAAGTATTAGAAGCAGTTTGCCCTTAAAGTCAAGACACAAAGACAATGTCAAAGATTCTGTAGTTCCCCATTAACTGACAAGTAGATTGAGAAAATGTGAGATATATATATCCCATGGAGTACTACTTAGCAACAAGAAAGAATAAAATAGACAGCTTCCGCAGCAACTTCCTTGGAATTGGAGGCCGTTATCCTAAGTGAAATAACTCAGAAACAGAAAAATAAATGTCACATGTTCTCACAGGATACACAAAATGGTACATACATTAGAGACTCAAAAGGGGGAAGGGCAGAAAGAATTGAGGGATGAAAAATTACCTACAGGGTACAATGTACACTCCTCAGGTGATGGGTATACCAAAAATCCAAACTCCAACGCAGTATTCATACAATACATACATGTAACAGAATTCTACTTATACCTGCTATATCTATTAAAAGAAAAATTAAAGAAAATAAAGAAGGATACATCAACTAACACAGCAATAAAGTTTAAAATTTAGATAAACAAAAAAAAAGTTATGTAGTTCACAGTTCCAAGTACAATGTGTGTAAGAATCATCAAGGACTTTTAAAAAATGTATACTCTCAGGGCGGCACCTGTGGCTCAAGGAGTAGGACACCGGCCCCATATGCCGGAAGTGGCGGGTTCAAGCCCAGCCCCGGTCAAAAACTGCAAAAAAAAAAAAAAAAGTATACTCTCAGGATTCCCCACCCTTGATATTCTATTTCAATCTAGAAAGTGAGGTATCTGAATTTAACACACAACCCTAGTTAATTGTGATACAGGTGACTTTCAAACCATACTTGGAGAAATAGGACTCCATTTTGGAGTTTTGGGGGTGAAGAGAGGACAGAAAACAAGGTGGAGAGTAGAGAGGTGACTGGAGGTTCAATGAAAAGCTAATCAAACAATACGGCACTTTTTATAGCCCATGTCTGTTAATAGAAGGGTTTCTAAATCTTTCTAACATCAGAGTTCCACTCTACCAACAATACCTGAAATGTTTTTTTCCTGTCCTCAATACATTCCCTAAAGAAGACATTTCTCATTTCCTCTTGGAAAACTGAGGATGTCTACACACAAAAATAATGCCTCAATCTTCACTTGCTTTCTGGACACTTACTTAATAAGGAAAATGTCTCCACTCCTTCAGAGTAATGGCTACAGTTACATACTCAAATAAGATGAACAGCATCGTGAGATAACTAGCAAAACAAATTACAATAAGTTCAAATAAAAAATCCCTCTAAGAATAAAAGTCCTCATTTGTATAGTGATGAGTATAAAAAAAAGAAGAAGAATAAAAGGAATACATCTATTCCCAACCTATCTTCATCCAAGGATTTGCAGTAAAACACAATAAGAATTGGGTAGAAGGCAATCCAAGGATCAGCATGCTAAAGACCTAGGATGAAAAGCAATACCCCAAAACACCAGGAAAACATTTCTCACTAATGTGGTCTTCCTTTAGGATTTTTTCTTTTACCTTTTTCTTAGATTAAAACAAACAAACAAAAATACTCAATTGGACTTCTTTTGGGAAGCTCTGGTGGGATAAAAAGAACATTGTAAAAAGTACTTGGCCAAGGCTAAAGCCTTGAAACAGAAGAGCAACAGGCCACACCTGCTTCCTGGCAAAATGACTGGGACTATGTGCCCAGCACAACACAGGGAGTTGAAAAAGCTTCCAAGATCAGACTCCATGAACATTGATTACCATAAATCCATGATTAAGTGATTCATCTGATGCTACCTTATGGTTCTAACATCATTTCCCCAAACTCAGTGTATGACCGGTGAGATACTCACAGACAAGGCACTGCCATTCCCACTCACAGACCTCAGAGCTGGTATCATACCACAAGCAGAGAGGCAAAAGCAGCGCCCTTTCAGTGGGGGGAAAACCTCTCCCCACCACCACAATTTCTGCTCTAAGAAAGAATGACCTATAAGGAACATGGGACATTTTGTACTTCTTCTAATACAACTCATAGAATATTTACAAGATAATGGAAATAGGAAAAAGTAAGCAAACTCAGGAAGTCACAGTCCACACTGGTCCCATTTAAGCATGTTCAGGGTCTCGGTAATCTCTTAACTATCTGTATTATGTGAGTTGTTGGAAGGAGCTGAAGAGCCTCGGCTTTCTCTTCTTTTTCCTAATATAATCCTCAATCTCAAAACAGACACTTTTCTACAGGGAATCAGAACCTTAGACATCCAAGCTCAACAAAGACACATTATAAACTATGAATGAACAAATTTATTTTCCCCAGAACATGATTCACTGCCAAATCCTCTGCCTTGAAATATAGACATGCCCTCTAGTACAGTGGCTCACACCTGTAATTCTAATTCTAGCACTTTAGCAGGCTGAGGCAGGGGATCACACTGCCTAGTTCAAAAGGAGTTCAAAACCAGACTAGGCAATAATGAGAACCTACCTCTACAGAAACAAAACAAAACAAAAAACTAAAATTAGCTGGGCACAGTGGTGCATGACATTAGTCCCAGCTACTTGAGAGGCTAAGGCAGAAGGATTGCTTGAGCCCAGGAGTTTGAAGTTGCAGTAAGCTATGACCAAGCCACTGTACTCATGACATGAGTTCATTATACTTCATCTAGAAATTTGATTGAGGTTGGCAGAAGGGCTTAACTAAATTTCTGATAAAGAGATCTTTACATAATCCAATGGTTTATCCAGCCCTCCATGAAGTAAACATGATAGTATTCTAAACATCATCTTCCAGAACAGGAACATGCCCAGGTTTTTGCCTTTGGCCCAGGGATCCCAAAACCCACACCAAACAATCAAGATCTTAAAGCAAGTTAAGAGGCAGTGCTGTAACAGATTGCTCTAAGACACTTTTCCACAGATTAAGGACTCAACATTTAGTCGTCTGAGTTCATCAGATGGCCTGGCTTATTGAAAACCTCCCTCGGGTGACACCTGTGACTCAGCAAGTAGGGCGCCGGCCCCCTATAACAAAGGTGGCGGGTTCAAACTCTGCCCCGGCCGAACTGCAAAACAAAAAAATAGCCAGGTGTTGTGGCAGGCGCCTGTAGTCCCAGCTACTCAGGAGGCTGAGGTAAGAGAATCGCCTAAGGCCAGGAGTTGGAGGTTGCGATGAGCTGTGTGACGCCACTGGCACTCTACCGAGGCCAATAAGGTGAAACTCTATCTTTACAAAAAAAAAAAAAACCTCCCTCTACTCCAAGCTTGGTAAAACAGAGAGAAGTTCCATAAGTAGCCATTTAATCTTTCATCTTTACATAGCATCCGCCGCCCTGACCTCAGATTGTATAAAACTGGGAAGGGAGAATTCAATGAACAGTGTGGTAAAAGAAATGAGGGAGATTGAGATGAAAGTTGCTCCAGCACCAGTAACAGCACAGAAGGAGTGGGTGGAAAGATACGCAGGTAAACAGGCAGTCCTTGACGGCAGGAGAAGAAAGTACAGTGGGTACACTGAGTGCTAGATGACAAGGCCACAAAGCTAAAGGAATATTAAAAGGGAAAGAAGAAAAGTCTGAAAAAATCCTAAGCAGAAGACAGTCTGAAAACAAAAATCACAATTTAGTACTTTCTAAAAAAGGACTCCTATGCAAACAGCTGAAAATAAGAGAAGAGAGGAAGGTCAAGGAAAGAGCCCTTTCCTCAAATTTTGGACTGAAGAGACATGATTACAAGAAGATAGCTTGTTTAAAACATTAGCCACTTGCTGAGAATGTACCCCCAAACCAAAGTTACCTCAATATGGCAATAAATGAATGCCTTAGAACAGGAACTTTCAACTTTTTTATAGCAACCCTTTGTAACCTTCCACTGGGCTCCTCATTTCAACAAGAATAAAAATCAAATTCCTCACAGTGCCAACGAGGCCCTAAATAAGCACTTCATCCTTCAGGTCTCTAACCTCATCTCCTAGGACTCCCTGCTTCCCTTATTCTTTCTACTTCAACCATATCGTGCTGTTTCTAGAACATGCCAGGCATGCTTCTGCTGTACGCTGACCCTTGGATCACCCTCCACCCGATTCTTGTGTTTTACAGCAAAACCGTGGATGAAGATAGATTGGGAATAGATGTATTCCTTTTATTCTTCTTATAGGGATATTTTTATTTGAACTTATTTTAATTTGTTTTGCTAGTATCTCAAGATACTGCTCATCTCATTTGAATACATAATAATGGCAGATATTTCTCTGGAGGAGTGGAGACATTTTCCTTATCAAGTAAGATAAGTTAAGGGAAAGACTGTCTTCTCCTTAGGATTTTTTCAGACTTTTCTTCTTTCCCTTTCACTTGTCCAGAAAGCAGGTGAAGATTGAGGCATTCTTATTGCGTACAGACATCCTCATGCTTTTGCACATGCAAATCATGCAGCCTGAACATACCTCTCTAGACATAAGCATCATTCATTCTCTTACCTATTCCTCCTCAAATAGGTCTTTCCCAACACCCTATGCAGAAATGCAATTTCCCCAATGCCCACTTCATTTTCCTGTATGGAACTACCCACCATGTATTTTTATGTATTTACTTTTTGTTTCTTTTTGGGTTTTTTTGTACGAAAGGTCTTTATTGGCAGGGGATGCTGCAGAGCAGCACTAAAGAGGAGAGAAGAGAGAGAGGAGAGAGAGGGAGGGAGAGAGGGAAAGAGAGAGGGAAAAGAGAGAGAGAAAGGGGGGAGACAGAGTAGAGAAGAGAGAGAAAAAGCTACTTTTTGTTTCTTATGTGTCTTTTCCCACTAGACTATTAGCTCTTTTTTTTTTTTTGAGATAGAACCTAAAGCTATCGCCCTGGGTAGAGTGCTGTGGCATCACAGCTCACAGCAACCTTAAACTCCTGGGCTTAAGCAATTCTCTTGCCTCTGCCTCCCGAGTAGCTGGGACTACAGGTGCCCGCCACAACACCCAGCTACTTTTTTTGGTTATAGTTGTTAATGTTTGGCAGACCCGGGCTGGATTCGAACCCACCAAGCTCTGGTATATGTGACTGGCGCCTTAGCCACTGAGCTATAGGTGCCACCCTAGACCATTAGCTTTTATATATTTTCCTTATATATCCCAAGTACTTAAACCAGATACATATAGGTATTGAATAAATAGCTATTGAATGAATGATCCAATAGATCATAAGCAACAGTCTGAAAAACCCTGATTTAAAACAAAACAGGCTCCATTAAGGTTCCCATGGTTCTCAACATTTGTCTGCCTATGAAATCTAATCTTGAAAGACAAGGAGTAGAGCATCATAAAATTAGAGAAATACCACAAGGCATGGAAGGCTTGGGGATTATCTGGGTCAAGCAGCGAGTCATGGTCCAGAAAGTAAAGTGATTTGCCAATGACCAACCAGGTTTCCACATCTCTCATAAAGACATGACACCCTTACGTAACTATCCTTTGAGTTAAATTCATTTATCTGCTAATCATCAAGCAGCCAACAAGAAGGGAGAATGTAACAGGTATCTTAAATATATACTGTATTTTAAAGCAAGTTTCTGATTTTTTCTTTAGGAAAGAAGTTCTAAAGAAACATTATTAAATTTTAAGGCCTGTAATCCCAATACTTTGGGAGGCAAAGGTGGGAGAATGGCTTGAGGCCAGGAGTTTGAGACTAGTCTGAACAACACAGCAATAATCTGTCTGTACAAAAGATAAGAAAAATCAGCTGGACATAGTGGCACGCCCCTACAGTATCTAGTTACTTGATAGCCTGAAGCAGGAGGATCATTTGAACCTAGGAGTCAGAGACTGCAGTGAGCTATGATCATACCACTGCTCTCCAGCCTGGGTGACAGAATAAGACTGTCTCCAGAATGAATGAATGAATGAATAAATACGTTTTAGGGAGCCAATTACAAGCTAAAAGAAAACAGTTTTGGCCAGGTGCAGTGGTTCACACCTGTAATCCTAGCACTCTGGAGGCCAAGGAGGTTGGATTGCTTGAGCTCACAAGTTTGAGACCAGCCTGAGCAAAAGTGACAGCACCTATAGCACATTGGTTAAGGTGCCAGCCACATACACCAAGGCTGGTGGGTTTAAACCCAGCTGAGCCAGCTAAACAACAACGACTACAACAAAAAAATAGCTGAGCATTATGGCAGGCGCCTTTAGTCCCAGCTACAGACACTGAATACACACTCTACCTAACTGTATTTTAAAATAGTGATAAACATGTAAATTGATGGATGCACTGGTATCAATTAGGAGATGTAGGCTCAAAGCCTGTAGCACAGTGGTTATGGCACCAGCCACATACACTGAGGGTGGCAGGTTCGAACCTGCCCCTGGCCAGCTAAACAGCAATGACAACTGCAACAAAAACTAGCTGGGTATCATGGCGGGCACCTGTAGTACCAGCTACTTGGAAGGCTGAGGCAAGAGTATCACTTAAGCCCAAAAGTTTGAGATTGCTGTAAGCTGCGACATCACGGCATTCTACCAAGGGTGGCATAGTAAGACTCTGTCTAAAAAAAAAAACAAAAAGCAATAAAGAGATATATTAATTAGATTATAAAAGTTAGGTTATTTTTATTTTCTTTATACCTTTCATTTTATTCGCCAAGTTTTTCTACAATGAACATAAACTTTTCTTATAATCAGAAGAAAATAAATTATTTCAAAATGTTTTGTTACACATCCTCCCTCTTTAAAAAGAAAGATAGCTTTGAAAAAGTAGGAAAATTTAAAGAGAAGACAGATGAATGGCTAACAAACGTGAAAAAATGCTCATCATCCCTAAGCATCAGATAAATGCAAATCAAAACCACCCTGAGAGCTCGCACCCATAGCACAGTGGTTACACCGCCAGCCATATCCACTGAGGCTGGTAGGTTCAAGCCCAGCCCTGGCCAGCTAAAAAACAATGACAATTGCAACAAATAAATAGCCAGGTGTTGTGGCGGGCGCCTGTAGTCCCAGCTACTTGGGAGGCTGAGGCAAGAGAATCGCTTGAGCCCAAGAGTTGGAGGTTGCTGTGAGCTGTGATTCCACAGCATTCTACTGAGGGTGACATAGGGAGACTCGGTCTCAAAAAAACAAAACACACAAACAGAAAACCATCCTGAGGTATCACCTAACCCGAGTGAGAATGGCTCACATCAAAAAGTCTCAATGCTACAGATGCTGGCATAGATGTGGAGAGAAGCGAACACTTTTACACTGCTGGTAGGACTATAAACTAATAAAACCTTTTTGGAAGGAAGTATGGAGAATTCTCAAAGAAGAATTCTCTTCCCATTTGAGGAGACCTCCCATTTGATCTTGCAATCTCATTACTAGGCATCTACCCAGAAGAAAAAAAATCATTTTATCATAAGAACATTTGCACTAGACTATTTATCACAGCTCACTTTACAATCACCAAAATGTGGAAACAGCCTAAATGCCCACCAACCCAGGAATGGATTAACAAGCTGTGGTACATATATACATGCGGTTCTCACCTGTGGGTTGCGACCCCTTTGTAACAATGAAAATACATCCTGCATATCAGATATTTACATTACGATTCATAACAGTAGCAAAATTACAATTATGAAGTAGCATGAAAATAATTTTATGGTTGGGGGTCACCACAACATGAAGAACTGTATGAAAAGGGTCACAACATTAGGAAGGTTGAGAACCACTGATGTATACCATGGAATACTATTCAGCCATTAAAAAAAAATAGAGACTTATCTTTTGTATTAACCTGGATGTTGGAACACATTCTTCTAAGTAAAGCATTACAACAATGGAGAAGCAAGAATCCAATGTACTCAATTTTAACACAAAGGCAGTAGCTGATCTAATACCAGGTGAGGGGTAGGGGAATGAGGGAGTGGGGAGAGTGGAGGGAGGAGGATGAGGAGTCATGGTGTATGGAACACCTCTTGGGAGTGGGACACAATTATAAGAGGGACTTTACCTAACAAATGTAATCAGTGTAACCTAATTCTTGGTACCCTCAATGAATCCCAAACAATTAGAGTTTAAAGAGTTCCAATAAATTATATATATTTAACCCCCCCAAAAAAGAAAATTTAAAGAACCTCTTAATGAAAAATTTATACAATAACTTCCCCCATAGGATTCTGGTACATACGCTAATTTTGACATTAAGCCATTATTTTAAACTCATACATATATAAAACAGTCAAACAAAAATTTTTAAAGGACTCTGAAAATGTTAGTGTCCTTCACCACTCTTCTCAAAGAGGGCAAGTATTTCTCCTTTGATATGTTTCTAGATACTAAACAGGCTTCCCTTGGTTAGTAATAGACACAGTTACCAGGCTAGTTTGATTTCTTTCTAAAGATCTGCCATCCCACTTCCAAAGTACCCATTAATAAATGGCCAAGTTATATTATCAGAACAGGAAACAAATTAAAAACATTAGCAGGCTCGGCTCCCATACTCAGTGATTAGAGTGCCAGCCATGTACACCAGGGCTGGTGGGTTCAAACCTGGCCCGGGCCTCCTAAACAACAATGACAACTATAACAAAAAATAGCTGGACATTTTTTATAGTGGTGGGTGCCTATAATCCCAGTTATTGGGAGGCTGAGACAAGAGAATCATTTAAACCCAAGAGTTTGAGGTAGCTGTGAGCTGTGATGCCACTGCAGCACTCTACCAAAGGTGACAGAGTGAGACTTAAAAACAAAACAAAAAAAAAAAAATTAGCAATGTTCTTGGACAGTCTTCTGTAAATGGGTAAATTCATGAATAAATTAGCCCAACATTGTTACTGAGAGCGTATTTAAAATACGTGATTCACAACAGATAAAATATAAGGCCAAACCTGTAATTACAAAATAAAAACCTAAATTATCAAATTAGGTGAAGGAATCATATCAAGATAGAAATCCCTGAAGCAAAAGGTTATTCATGGCTCAGCGCCTGTGGCTCAACGGGCTAAGGCGCCAGCCACGTATACTTGAGCTAGCGGGTTCAAATCCAGCCTGAGCCCGCCAAACAATGACGGCTACAAACAAAAAAAAATTGCCGGGCATTGTGGCGGGTGCCTGTAGTCCCAGCTACTTGGGAGGCAGAGGCAGGAGACTCGCTTGAGCCCAGGAATTGGAGGTTGCTGTGAGCTGTGATGCCACAGCGCTCCATCCAGGGTGACAGCTTGAGGCTCTGTCTCAAAAAAAAAAAAAAAAAAAAAGGCAAAAGGTTATTCATTAAATTAATTTCTTAAATGTTTTCTTTTTTTTTTGAGACAGAGCCTCAAGCTGTCACCCTGGATAGAGTGCCGTGGCATCACAGATCACAGCAACCTCCAATTCCTGGGCCCAAGCGAGTCTCTTGCCTCCACCTCCCAAGTAGCTGGGACTACAGGCGCCCGCCACAACGCCCAGCCATTTTTTGGTTGCAGCTGTCATCATTGTTTGGCGGGTCCGGGCTGGATTCGAACCCGCCAGCTCAGGTGTACGTGGCTGGCGCCTTAGCCCGTTGAGCCACAGGCGCCAAGCCTCCTTAAATGTTTTCATGTAGCCAAAAGCAGTGGCTCACACCTGTAAATCCTAACACTCTAGGAGGCCCCGGCAGAAGGATCACTTGAGTACAGGAGTTTGAGACCAGCTTAAGCAAGAGCAAAACCCTATCTCACAAAAAACAGAAAAATGAACTGAGCATGGCAGCATGTACCTATAATCCCAGGTACTCACAAGGCTCAGGCAGAAGGGTCGCTTATTCCAGGAAATGGAGGTTGCAGTGAGCTATGATGATGCCATGGCATTCTAACCTGGGGCAATAGAGTGAGACTCTGTCTCAAAAAAAAAAAAAGTTTTCATGTATATCGTTATCATCTAATCCTTACAATAATCCTACAAGATTGACCGGGGCGGGGGGGGGGGGGTGGCATCAACCTCATTTCACACTGGAGGAGACCAATCCTATGATTATATGACTTGGCTTGGATTACACAATCAAGCAGAAATAGGGCAAGTTAGTATTTTTCTGCCCCTTGATTCAACACAATTCAACAGATTACACTATGGAGATGAATTATTCTACCCAGCAAAGAGAACAGCATGAGACTACAGTGCACCAAGGTCAGAAGGATATCATCTAAGTCATTCACTTTATACGTTTCCTTGTAATTAAGTAACTTACCTATACATTCATCTAAATACTTATTGAATACCTAAGTATCTTAGGTACTTGCCAAGTACATGGATTCAAAGATGAAATTGGATGAGTAAGACACTCTCAACAACTAATGAGGGACAGGAAATCCAAAAGTTTCCTTTTGTGCAATGAACAGTGCTCTTTTAAGGGGGAGATGTGCCATGAGAGGACAGAGGAAGAATAACCACCTTCTGCCAAGGAGACAAGAGTGGGAGTAGTCACAAAAGACGTCCTGGAAGAAAACCTAAGTTGACTCTTAATAGAGACAGTCAAAAAGGTAAGTTCTTAGTTGATGAAAATAAATGTGGATATGTTAACAATCAAGTGTCGCTTAGTGACAGGGTCATGTTCTAGACATACATTATTAGACAACTCTGTCATTGTGTGAACATCATAGAGAGCACTTACACAAACCAGGATGATATATAACCTACTGCACACCTAGGCTATGTGGTTATATGGTATAACATAGGCTATAACTCTTACAGTATGTTACTGACTCTTACTGTACAGAACACTGTATGCAATTATAACACAATGGTTAGTATTTGTATCTAAACAGAAAAGGTACAGTAAAAATATGGTATAAAAGATAATTTTTGAATGGCACACCTGTATGGGGCACTTAGCATAAATAGAGCTTACAGAAGTGGAAGTTGCTCTGGGTGAGTAAGTGACAGTGGTAAGTGAATGTGGAGGCCTAGAACATTACCATACACTAATGCAGATTCTACAAACACTGTGGGTTGACTATAGTTAACAATAGTGTATTACATAGTTTGTACTAGCTAAAGGTAGATACTGAATGTTCACAACACAAAGGAATGTTAATGTTTGAAATGATGGCTATACTAATTATCCTGATCTGACCACTATACACTATGTTTTGAGACATCACTATGTACCTCATAAATATGCACAATTATTACGTGTCAATTAAAAATTAAAATTAAAAAGTAGATAAAAACTTTTTATTTCTGAATAATAAATTAACCTAGCTTACTAAAACTTTTTACTTTCACTTTTTAAACTTTTAACTCTTGTAATAGCACTTAGCTTAAAACTCAAACACATTGTACAGCTGTACAAAACACTTGCTTTGCTTATATCTTTATTCTATTGCTCTATTAAATTTTTTTTTTTTTTTTGGTAGAGACAGAGTCTCACTTTATCACCCTCTGTAGAGTGCTGTGTGGTCACACAGCTCACAGCAACCTCCAACTCCTGGGCTTAGGCGATTCTCCTGCCTCCTCCTCCCAAGTAGCTGGGACTACAAGCGCCTCCCACAGAGCCTGGCTTATTAATTTTTTTTTTTTTTTTTTTTTTGAGACCGAGCCTCAAGCTGTCACCCGGGTTAGAGTGTCGTGGCATCACAGCTCACAGCAACCTCCAACTCCTGGGCTCAAGCGATTTTCCTGCCTCTGCTTCCCAAGTAGCTGGGCCTACAGGCACCCGCCACAACGCCCGGCCATTTTTTGGTTGCAGCCGTCATTGTTGTTTGGCAGGTACGGGCTGGATTCGAACCCACCAGCTCAGGTGTACGTGGCTGGTGCCTTAGCCCGTTGAGCCACAGGCACTGAGCCG
>CAUYRH010122183.1:0-37223 GCA_963574655.1 Perodicticus potto | reverse complement strand
TAAACCTTTTAAAATGTTATTCCCAAAGCCATAAGGCCAAGTACTACATGAACTTTGAATATTGTTCATGGCTTGGAGCAGAAAATGAGATCTTATTATGCTTAAGCTATGATGAAATCAGTGAAGGTGTCACCAAGAAGCAAATCCCTGGGGCAGATGTTAACAACTTAGCATTTTCAGTTCAAGTAGGAATATGAATTCCATTTACTGAAGAGAATACTTTTTATTCTTTTTTTTTTTTTTCTTTTCAGTTTTTGACCGGGGCTGGGTTTGAATCTGCCACCTCTGGCATATAGGGCCGGCGCCCTACTCCTTTGATCCACAGGCAGCG
Organism: Perodicticus potto; assembly: GCA_963574655.1. Lineage (NCBI taxonomy): Eukaryota > Metazoa > Chordata > Mammalia > Primates > Lorisidae > Perodicticus > Perodicticus potto. Next base: position 36,892 of record CAUYRH010122183.1, on the reverse strand, counting down.
CCCTGAAGAGAATATTTTTAATATAGCTAAGAATAAAATATGTCAACATAATAGTATTTTTAAACATTAGTTTTTTCCTTGAACTTCTTTACCTGACTTTCCAAAGATGGTGATGGCTAGGCCTGTCCTATTAACTTTGGTACAAATCAACATGCTTTTATGTAACAAAGCAAAGATCCATAATTAACATTGAGGTTAATTATAATATTTCATTAAAATGAGATTGCTTTAAGTGGTAGCTGTCTGTACAGTAGCACCCCCTTATCCTTAGGGCTTCCATTCCAGGACCCAAAGTGGATACCTGAAACCGGTGATAGTACCAAACTATATAATACTATGTTGTTTTGATCTGATAACCAAGAGGGCTACAAAATGTCTAATGGTCAGGTATCTTAGGCAGCGTGGATACCGTGGACAAAGGGATAATTCATGTCCAAGGAAAGATGAAATTAGATGGCACCAGATTTCATCATGTTAGTCAGAATGGTGCGCAATTTATAACTTAGGAATTGTTTATTTTGGAATTTTTCATTTAATATTTGGGATCTCAGTTGACCAAGGGTAACTGAAACCACAGATAAGGGGAGCTAGTGTATTTGTCAGCTTGGGCTGCCTTAACAAAATTCTGCAGACTGGGTGGCTTAAACTAGGCATGGTAGAGGCAGTTTCTGCTCTTTTCCTCTTTTGCATAGAGCCGCCTTCTTGTTGGGTCCTAATGTGACATGAAGATCTCTGTCTCTGTTGTTCTCACTCCTTCCACTTATAAGGCTACCAATCTTATTTGATTAGGGCCCCAGCCTTATGACCTCTTTTAACCTTATTTACCACCTCTTAAAGGTGTGATTTCTAAATACAGTCACATTGGGATTTAGGACTTCAACATAGGAATATGGTGTGTGTGTGGGAACACAATTCTGTTCATAGCAGTATTGTTTTTATTCGAATATAGTGTTTGTGTTGGGATGTTCTGAAATGTTTTCCAGGAGATCTACTAATTTCTCTGCCTCACATTTCAAATCCCCTCAAGCTTCAGAAGCACAAGTTTACATGTTACTAGAGCAAGGGAAAACCAGTCAAATATTCAATGACATCATGCAGGCTAAACATCTTATTATGTGACCAATCTGAAATCCAGTGGATTATAAAGATTAAATCTTAATCTTTAACAAAGACGGGTAATTTGGCCAGAAAACATTAAATAACCTTAACTCTATTCTTAAAATGTTCATTCTGAAACTCTATCCTGAGAGGCATAGCATTATGAAAAGTTTCATCTTTATTTAGAGCTCTGCTGTTCAATAGAAATACGATATGCAAGCCATATATGTAATTAAAATTCTTCTATTAGCCACGTTCAAAAAAAAGTGAAAATAGATTAAATTCATTTTAATAATTTATGTTATTTAACTGAACATTTTGACATATAATCAATAAAAGAATATTATTGAGATAGGCTTTTTTTTTTTGGAAACAGAGTCTTACTCTATCACCCTGGGTAGAGTGCTATGACATCACTGAAGCTCACAGCAACCTCAAACTGTTGGGATCAAGCAATCCTCTTGTTTCAGCCTCCCGAGTAGCTGGGACAACCGGCACCCACCACCAGATGACTGGCTAGTTTTTCTATTTTGAGCAGAGACTGGGTCTTGTTCTTGCTCAGGCTGGTCTCCAACTTCTGAGCTCAAGGGGTCCACTGGTCTTAGCCTCCCAGAGTGCTAGGATTAAAGGCCTGAGCCAACAAACCAGGCCTTGAGATAGTTTACATATATATATATATATTTTTGGTGCAGTTTCAAAACTGATATGTATTTACATTTAAAGAACAAACCAATTCAAACTAGCAAAAATTCAAGCGCCTCATGTAGTCAGTGGTGACCACATTATACAGCTCAGATTTAGAGAAACTATCATTCGAACCATGCCATGTATATAGATATGTCTACAACTTGATTACCGTTTAATTATTTTATTAATAACCTTCAAAAAGAAGATCAGCAGATGGTATTATTGGGCTCAGGGCTTTTTATAATCTTTGACTGGATTCTCCGGAATTGAATATCCTGTCACTAAGCAGATTCTGGGAATCCTTCAGGAAGATTGAATAAGTATAAATATTCTCTTTTCAATGTTACAAGAATCACTCCTCAAAAGGGTCATGGAGAGATTAGACAGCCCTACTTTCAGCCTCTATTTGTGTATTATTGCTGGCCTAACACAAGTTTCCTTACCTGTCTACTTCATTGTTTTTAGTGATTGTAATTGAAGAGAAAGGAGGCATTATTTACAAGAGATTACATAAGTCCACAAATAATACTACCTCAGATTTATATGGGGCTTCTCTTGTAGGAGCCCAAGGATATTTACACATTGTCTAATTCTCTTAATTGCTCTATAAAGTTAATACATATTAATACTGCAATTTTGCAAATACAAATATCACTTTTCACAAGACCATTTTTTAGTGAAACTAGAATGGTATGTTGGTTTCCTGACTCTTTAAATACAATGCATTCAACAAAATCTTTTTCTTGTTTCTTTAAATTTTTTTCTGTTCTTTTTCCTTTTTAATTAAGACTTACCTTATATACAGTAAAGAACTTAAAAATAGTAAAGGATCTTAAGCGAACACCTCTATTAATTATTATCATTATTTTTATTAATTAACACCTTCTACTTATATGTACATCCACTTATATGTAACCCCTCCCAGATGGAGATAAAGACCTTTTCCAGGAAACCAGTGGGCTCCCCCAAGGTGTCTCTCAGTAGGTAAACTCCCAAGGAAACCACATTGTAACCTCTGTCATCATAGCTTGGGTTTACCTATTCTTGAATTTAATATAAATGGACTCATACCGTGTGTACCATTTTGTGTCTAGTTTTTTTTTGCTTAACATTATGTCTGGAGATTCATTCATGTCATTGACTATAGTAGTCATTCATTCATCTGCGGTGCTGTATATTATTTCGTTACCGTAGAACCTCCATAGCTGACCACCTCCCTACATTGACTCTCCTTCAGTTGACCTAATTTTCATAGACCAGACATGCACCACATGCACACCAGATCAGTACAGTAGGCTTAGTCCCGTATGTTGACCACCTCCCTACACTGACCAGTTTGTTACAGTCCCTAGGGTGGTCAACTTACAGGATTTCTACTGTATATGAATATACCACAATTTTTATTTCACTGTTGATGGATATTTTCATACATTTTTGTTCACGTCTTTTGGTGCACACAAGCACACTGCATCTTGTGTATGTATCTATGAGTAGAACTGCGGAATTATAGTGTATACGTGTGTTTAGATTTGTAGATTATCATCAAAATAGTTTTCCTAAGTAGTTCTAGTTTACACCGCCACTAGTGTGCGTGAGATTTCTGGTTATTTCATGTCTTTACCAACACTTGGTATCATCAGTCCAGTTAATTTTAACCCTTTGAAAGAGGGTATGACTATCTCATTAAGTCATTGGGATTTTAATTTGCATCCCTTAGGTGACCAATGCCAGCACATTTTCTCATGCTTATTTTTCATTTGGACATCCTTTTTGTACCGGGCTTGTTCAAGTCTTTTGTCCGTTTAAAATTTTTTGAGGTATTAGTCTTCTTTGTACTGATTTAAAGGAGATCTTTTTATATTCTGGATATAAATCTTTTGTAGGATAGCTTGAGTTTTCATTCTTTTTTTTTTTTTTGAGACACAGTCTCACTTTATCGCCCTCGGTAGAGTGCCATGGCGTCACACAGCTCACAGCAACCTCCAGCTCCTGGGCTTAGGCGATTCTCTTGCCTCAGCCTCCCGAGTAGCTGGGATTACAGGCGCCCACCACAATGCCCGGCTATTTTTCTGTTTTGCAGTTCGGCTGAGGCCGGGTTTGAACCCGCTACCTTTGGTATGTGGGGCCGGTGCGCTACTCGATGAGCCACAGGCTCTGCCCTTGAGTTTTCATTCTTAATAGTCCCTATACATTTTTTATGTTAAAAAATTATATTCTAGTCACATAACTTTTTTCTTTTAAACTTGAATTTGTCAGCATATTAGTTTCTCAAGGATGCTGTAACAAATTGTCATAAAACTAGAGGCTTTAAACAACAAACATATGTTCTTTCCCAGAAGCCAGAAGACTGAAATCAACATCTTTGGGCCAAAATCAAGCTGTCCACCAGCCTGAGCTCTATCTAGAAGCTCCAGAGGGAAACTGTGCCTTGCCTCTTCCTATTACTCGCCTCTTCTGGCTTGTGGAGGTTGCTGGCATTCCCTGGCTTGTGGCCACAACACTTCAATCTCTGCCTCTGTCTTTTTACCACCTTCTCCTCTGTGGGGAAGTATCTTTCTGCCCATCTCTTAAAAGGACACTTACCCTGACATTTAGGACTCGCCCAGATAATCCAGGATAATCTCCATTCCTTTAATCACACCTGCAAAGATCCTTTTTTTCCTCAAATGAGGCAACATTCACAGGTTCGAAGTATTAGGACATGAAGATCATTCAGGGATCCATTTTTTTATCCTTGCAGTAAAATTGACTCCAGAGCAACTAAACCTCAAGGCAAGACAGTGATGTTATAGACAGAGTTCTGTCTGGGGTTTAGGAAATGCGAGTGCCACTACCCGTGCAAATCTTTACGATCTGCAGGCTTCAGTCTCTTTTCCTGTAGAGATAATGACGTTTGCCTTATCCATGCTACTAATACAAATTTGTTTTCAGGTAAAAATCCGGTAGGTAAAGGTGATTTGAAAAATTAAAACCTAGGGTCATTTGGTATTAGTCCCAGCCACTACTTGAGATGAAATTGAGTACCTTACCCTTGTAGTGCGATTCTCATTTTTGCTGTTGAATGATACTTATAGGTAAGTGACTTCCTGCAGCCTTAGGAGTGGGTAGGGAATGTTAACCTGAGCCCAAACATTTCAGACAGTGTCGTTAGAAGTTTGGAGTGCATACGCTGGAGACTTCTGGGGTTTGAAATTCAGCTTTATTGGTCCTAGGGGTACAATCTTGGGCAAGTCAGGGTCTGATATAATATAGTACCATACCAATATTGTATCCAGGGACCATTTAATATAAAGAATTAATGTATAGAAGGTGGTTAGTAATTAGAAGGGGCAAAAAATGTGTCCAAGGGGTACAGAATTAGCAATTATAGAACTGTAACCACTTCCTCTTTGGCTAAGGAAGAGTGGGTCATAAGCAAACAGTGGGAGGGCCTCCCACATCCCCCAACCCCAGGCTGAGATTTGGTCCTTTTCGAAGAACACACAGCCTATGAAAGGCAAAAGACTTTCCAGAAAGTGAGGGCAGAAGCAGTCACCTAAGGACAGAGTGTCCTCCCCTCCAAGTCTGCCCTCTAGGCTCCCTCACTGATCAGAAGAGGGGAGAAGTTGTGCGGGAAGCACCTTCCCGGACTGTGGCCCTGTGGAGCCTCTCTGGTGCCCTCTGTTGACAAAGCCTGGGTCCCGACACCTCCAGGGCCACAAAGCAGGGCTAAGAAGGATGGATCTGGCTATTGTATGTTCTCTTATGCCACCCTTTTTTTTTTTTTTTTTTTGATAGTCTTGTTATGTTGCCCTTGGTAGAGGGCAATGGCATCACAGCTCACAGCAACCTCAAACTCTTGGGCTTAAGAGATTCTCTTGCCTCAGCCTCCCAAGTATCTGGGACTACAGGCACCTGCCACAACACCTGGCTATTTTTTGTTGCAGTTGTCAATGTTATTTTAGCAGGTCCAGGCTGGGTTCGAACATGCTACCTTTGGTGTATGTGGCTGGCGCCATAACCACTGTGCTACGGTCACTGAGCCTCTTATGTCTTATTTTCTTCATCTGGAAACAGGATAGTAACTGTATCTCCCACACAGAATTATTGTGCAGAGTAACTGGATGAAGATGTATAAGTACCTGGCCCAGCCTAGCATGGTCTCTGATTGCTCTGCCAGTTGGGCACCATAGCAGGCCCATTTTAGGAGAGGATATAGAAACACAAGCCCAGGCCCTCGGGAGTACCATCTTTCACACCTTGAAGAAGATTGTCTGGGGGCTAGGTGTGGTGGCTCAGACCTGTAATCTTAGTACTCTGGGAGTCTGAGGCAGGTGGAATTGCTTGAGCTCAGGAGTTTAAGACCAGCCTGAGCAAGAGTGAGACAACCTCTGACCCCCCATCTCTGCTAACAATAGGTGGGTGTCTTGACAAGCACCTGTTGTCCCAGCTACTCAGGAGGCTGAGGCAAGAGGATTACTTGAGCCCAAGAGTTTGAGGTTGCTGTGAGCTTTGAGGACATGGCACTTTACACAGGGCAATAGAGTGAGACTCTGTCTCAAAAATATATATATATTATCAGGTTTGAGCCAGTTCACACTTTATATTCTAAAGTATCTCAAAGCCTACCTTTAGAAATTCTTTCCATAGCATAATAATTTTGTTTTTTTAAATCTTGCTTTCCTTTTTAGCAAAGAAGTTTACATGATAGCTTTCTGTTTGATTCATTAAATAGGGAAATGAGTTCCAAATGAATGAATTTATTATCGACCACCTACTGTGGGTCAGTTGGTGTTCTAAGCCTTGGGGATATAGGAGACAAGAAAAAATAAAACAAAGTTTCTGTTCTCATGGAGATTAAACTCTAGATGGGGCGCTAGAGTAGAGAGGCAATAAATAAATTTGGGATCAATGACAAATGCTATGGAGAAAATAAAACTGAGAACATAGACTTAGTTATTTTTCAAATTTCACTACTTATTGGCTCTGCACCTGTAGCACAGTGGTTATGGTGCCAGCTACATACACCAAGGTTGGCAGGTTCAAACCCAGCCCAGGGCCTATTAAACAACAATGACAACTGCAACAAAAAATAGCTGGGTGTTGTGGCAGGTGCCTATAGTCCCAGATACTTGGGTGGCTGAGGCAAGAGAATCTCTTAAGCCCAAGAGTTTGAGGTTGCTGTGAGCTGCGATGCCATGGTACTCTACCGAGGGTGACATAGTGAGACTCTGTCTCAAAAAAAAAAAAAAAATTCACTACTTATAAACAAGTGTGTGTCTGTGTGTGTGTGTGGCTTTTGGTGACAGTTTTATGCATATTCTTCCATTCTGTATCAGTTGTGCAAATCAGATCTCCAAGGATGCTAGGAGAACTTGTGCTGGGAAGTTTTACCTTTGCACATAGAGATTTTGGTTAAATGTGCTCGAGGTTCTCCTTCTTAGACATTTTCCCTTCACATTATAAACAAGTTCAGTCCTTCAGTCTATTGGAACTCATATCACTTTGCACATACACTCAGTGTGCAAGAAAGTCCTCTCTCTATAGGTTGGCCACGGCGGCTCACACCTGTAATCCCAGCACTCTGGGAGGCTGAGGCAGGTGGATCCCTTGAGCTCAGGAATTTGAGACCAGCCTGAGCAAGAATGAGACCCCATCTCTACTAAAAATAGAAAAAACTAGCCAGGCATTGTGGCAGGTGCCTACAGTCCCAGCTATTTGAAAGGCTGAGGCAGAGGGATCCCTTGAGCCCAGGAGTTTGAGGTTGCTGAGAGCTAAGCTGACCCTTTGACACTCTAGCCTGGGGCAACCGAGTGAAACTCTGTCTTAAAAAAAAAAAAAAAAAAAAAGGCTTGGCACCCATAGCTCAGTGGTTAGGGTGCCAGCCACATGGCACCAGGGCTGGTGGGTTTGAACCCAGCCAGGGCCTGTTAAACAACAATGACAACACTAACAAAAAATAGCTGGGTGTTGTGGTGGGTGCCTTTAGTCTCAGGGAGGCTGAGACTAGAGAATCACTTAAGCCCAAAAGTTTGAGGTTGCTGTGAGTTGTGATGCCACAGCACTCTACTGAGGGTGACATAATGAGACTCTGTCGCAGAAAAAAAAAAAAAGGAAAAAAGAAAGTCCTCTCTGAATTGTCAATATCCTTTACCTTCTCCCCTCTGCCAGATTGATGTGTTACTAAATCCGTTCTTTTCCACCTGTATGTCCAAAAGCTACCTTCTCCTTAGATTAGAGCGAGGCCTCCATGTTTGATTTTCTATCTTAACACTCTCCCTTTTTTAAGTATTCACAACTGTCTGGACTCCATCCTATGAAATAAAGGTAGAAATTTCAGACTAATCTCTTTCGTTTAATTCCCCCATTCCAAAGACTCTAGAAACAGGTCTGAAAATTATAGGAACCACAAATTTTAAAAAGTGTTAGTTTGATAAGTCTGAAATTAATGCCTTAATTTATTCACCACAGAATGTCTTCACACATCGCTGTTTTCTGTAATTTATACCATATACTGTCTACTCGAGTTAATGTGTGAAGCATGGTTAAATTACGCCTAAAAAGGAATATGGAAATTATCTACAAGATGGTGACGGGAAGAGGGTCTAACCAGGAGTAATGGGGCAAAATTTAAATGAGACAAATGGAAACTGAAGTTTCATAAAAACTGTCAGGTATTTAAGATGTGCCTAACTGAAACTTGCTCCTCAGAAAAAGACTTGAAAACTTTTAGAGTCCTGGAAATGGAAAAGACAAAGTTTGAGAAACTGTTTTCTATAGGGAACTCGTATACGTGGCCTAGTATTTGGACTAGATAATCAAATAGCCTTTTCTGTGTCTCATCTCATCAATTTTCATTCCTTGGTTAATCATGTCAAGAAAGGTTTGCGAGAAAGATCAAATGAATAATTCTATAGAAAAAAGAGACATATTTTGTCAATATGACATGCTGGAAGACTTTCTTTCATTTTCTTCTGGCTAATTTAACGCTGGTGAAGGCCGCCAAACATAACTCGGGAGACTGAAGTCTATTATGCACTTCCCCGACTTTGTACTTCAGTCTCATTTGAAGGGCGTCTGCAGGAACTGTCAAGGCAAGATGATCTCTGTGTGATTCAGATTTGTTTTGTTTTTTTGAGGCTAAAAATACAGGCCAGACACAGTGGCTCACGCCTGCAATCCTAACATTCTGGAAGGCCGAGGCAGGAGGATCACTTGAGATTAGGGGTTTAAGATCAGCCTGATCAAGAGTGAGACCTCATCTCTAAAAAATTGAAAAATGTCAGGTGGGGGTGGTGGCACATGCCTCTAGTCTCAGCTACTCAGAAGGCTGAGGCTGGAGGATTGCTTGAGCTCAGGAGTTTGAGGTTGCTGTGAGCTAGGATGACGCTGCTGCACTCGAGCCAGGGCAACAGAGTGAGACTCTGTCTCAAACAAACAAACAAACAAACAAAAAAACAAAAAAGAAACAAACAAACAAAACTATTATTTTTAAATGTCAGCATTTTGGAGGTGGCATTCATTAATTCATTTAAACACCTACAATGTCTGAAGCCTTGTGTTCTGGGTTTCAGGTCCTGTGGAAAATATAGATATTTAAGAGATTCCTGCCTTCAGTGAATACACAGTTCAGCAGGCTTTGATAAGGAGCAAGAGCAGCTTTTACATGGGCCTAAAACACTAAGAGGAAACTGGAATGGAACTCAGGTCAATGAAGACAGGTCAGTAATTACGGGACGGGGAGAGAGCACACTCAGGGGAGGTGGCCAGGTCCAGTGAAAACAGGTTGGTTTCCCTCTATGATGTTTAACAGAATTGTTTTTACTTGGAAGTCTTATTTTGGCAGGATATAATTCCTTCCAAACCAATAACTGAAGAGCTGAAATAATGTGGGGGATTTTTCAGAGGAGAAGTAAGCTGGGCAATGTCTCACCTGCCCCCCTCTGTGTCTCCATCTTGCCTCATTCCTCCTAACATTGTGGTCCCCAAACCGGGCCACAGACTGGTACCATCCCTGGTCTGTTAGGAGCCTGGCCGTACAGCAGGAAGTGAGCAGTGAGCAAGTGAGCAAAGCTTCATCTGTATTTACAGCTGCTCCCATCACTCACATCATGGCCTGGGCTTCTGCCTCCGGTCACATCAGCTGCAGTGTTAGATTCTTAGTGGCACTAACCTGTAAACTGCATGTGTGAGGGCTCTAGGCTGTGCGCTCCTTCTGAGAATCTAATGCCTGATGATCTGAAGTGGAGATGTAATTTGCTTGAATCATGTAAAAATCTATCCCCACCCCACATCTGTGGAAAATTTATCTTCCTTGAAACTGGTCCCTGATCCCCCAAAGTTTGGGGATTGGGGTGCTCTCGAAATGCCTCTCCCTGGTTCTCTGCTCTGTTTCTCTGGGGAGCTCTGTTCTCACTCAGGCTGTATATCATCAGTGACACCCCATCCCCACCTTGTGTCCCCATGTACTTATTCCATTCCAGAAACTGGGGATAGTTGTGGGCACCAGAGGTGCTTACCCACTCAGCACTCACCACGTCACTCTATTAACTGTACTGTGCAACCTGATTCCATCCTCAGCTGGGGAGACCAAAGAGGCTCTCCTATCACCTGCAGAATCCTTCGTAGTTGACTATTCAAGAATACTTTGATGGGCTCGGCGCCTGTGGCTCAACGGGCTAAGGTGCCAGCCACGTACACCTGAGCTGGCAGGTTCGAATCCAGCTTGGGGCCCACCAAACAACAAGGACAGCTGCAACCAAAAAAATGGCCAGGCGTTGTGGCGGGCACCTGTAGTCCCCGCTACTTGGGAGGCACAAGAGACTCGCTTGAGCCCAGGAATTGGAGGTTGCTGTGAGCTGTGATGCCACAGCTCTCTATCCAGGGTCACAGCTTGAGGCTCTGTCTCAAAAAAAAAAAAAAAAAAAGAATATTTTGATGAGCTCTCTACCTTATGGCAGCGATTTTCAACTGGCATGCCAGGAAAATTTTTAAAGATCATTGATTAAATTATGTTCAGAAGAAGTTCAAAGCACAGTAAGTATATTCTTTTTTTAACTCTCTCTTTTTTTTTTATCAACATAATTTAAGTGTGCCTCGGAAGTTTAACTATAGGTTCAAGTGTTCTAGGGATAAAAAAAGATCAAAAAACACTACCTAATGGGATAACAACAAAACAAAGCAAATTGGACATCTGCTATGAAACTTAGGTGAGGCTTCTGGTTTTACAATTTGATTATTAGTAACTAATTATCTATGTAAGTACACTTTACACTTCCAATAATTTTTTTACTAGTTTCATTCAATCATTTTTAAAGTCATATTTCGAATAAAATGTAAATACATTCTACACCAACTTATAAAAAAATGATTTCGTCACATGAAGTTAGACTGGCATAGTTTCAGTATCTGCTAAGAGTCGGGGTGAGATTCCTTTTTTCCTTTTTTTATAGGAATGATCAGGATGAAGGATGAGAAAGTAAGAATTAGCCGGATTAGACTGCACTCATCACTCCACATTTATCACTTCAAATGTTCACTTTTCTATTCCATCTGCACTGGATTTTTCAAGAAAAATAATCATAAGCTTTTGAGCTTGTTCATGATGCCTACGTGACATTTCCTCATCAACGTAGCTACACTTTATAGCAGTATCTTTGGTCTCTGTGTCTTCTGTTTGGCGAGGCAGATTTCCTTCAGATTTTGACACATGCCTACAAGTATTTTGCTTTGAAATTCTCAACTCCTTTTCCGGAAATGGGAAGAGACCTGGAGCTCTATCTATACAAGTTATGCTGACACGTACATTTTCACAGGACTGTGGGACGAGCTGCCTTGGTCTCTGCCTTTTGTACACCAATAAAACATTTTCAGCTACTTGAGCACTTGCACCCTTCCGACTGTCTCCATCTGACCTGCTGGTTTTAGACACTGCTCTTTTCATATTCTGACATTCTGATATGTCATATTCTGATTATTATATTCTGACATTTTTGTGGGCAACTCCAGAGTCAACATATACCTAAGAATTCCCATTGTTAAGCATAAGGGTAGTCATTCCTGGTTGTTACACTTCTCACTGAACGTCACAAATTAAGGTCAGCAGATCTAGAGGAAAAAAGAAATCAAACAGGGATACTCCATTAAATTTGAATTTCACGTGATGAATACTTTTTTTTCTTGAACTTTTCTATTCTACCTGTACTGGAGTTTTCAAGAAAAATAATCATATGTGTCCCGTGCAATATTTCATTCATACTTAAACACTACAAATTTATTCATTCTTTTTGTGAAATTCACATTTAACTGGGCACCCTGTATGGTGACAAAATAGGAATTTCTGCCCCTGCACCTTCTCTATCCTTCAGTCCCCAGAACCTCACCGGGGCTCAGAGTATATAGGTGAGGGTGGGGGAGGGGAGACGTAAAAGAGGATACTGGATACGCATTGCTAGATTTTTTTTTTGGCAATTTCCAGGTGTAGGAAAGTGCTGAGATACCAGTCATAGAAACGGGACCCCGGGGATGAGGTGGCCCCAGGGATGAGACAGCTGTCCGTCGGATACTCATGTCTCCATCTCCGTCAATACCAATTTAGCCAATTCTCCAGCAGGGCTGCAGCAAAATACATCACACAGATGTGGTCCTTGAGCTGGAGTCTGTAATCAGGCCAAGACGTGCTTTGTGATATCCTAACTGTATAGGTATATGGATGAGGTTATCCTTCGTCCCACCAGGACGATGCATATGTTACAGGATATTGTATATATTACAATGTATACGGTGGAACCCCCATGCTACACCTCCCTGCACTGACCACCTCCTTAAGGTAACTTAATTTTCACAGACCGGACATGCACCCCATGTACATATCAGCACAGGAGGCCTAGTTCCTTATGTTGACCACACCCATGTGTTGACCAGTTTGTTGCAGTCACTTGAGTGGTCATCAGAGGTTATGCTGTATTCATATTTATTTCCCCGATGGTTTTTGCTGTCACATTGACTTTCCTCTGAATGGGAGTTATGCTGAGACGCTCTTACATTCAACCCAGCTACTAAGCAGCTGAACTAAAGTGAGGAAGGAGGGAGGGAAAGCAGGGCAGCACGTGTCTGCTAACGGCTGATCAAACAAATGTCGGGCAGCAACAGTGAGAAACACAGTACCTCATTTATTCCATCATTACAGCATTCCCTGGGAAGAGCTAAAATAAGTATTCCCAACAGGAATGTTAAAAAATAAATTAACATTATCTATTCATGCCTTTAGATATTATGGATTTTCTCTTTCCTCCTGTTCTCTTCATAAAATTAAACATATGTGTGACATGATGTGTGTCTAGGAGATAAGCAAACTGATATTTTTGCCATGCAAAGTAGAACTTACACTCCAAATCAGTGGGGTATTTTTTTTTTTTTAAACTTTCAAAGGTGTTGCCATGGATGCTGAAGTCTTTGCCTCTCTGCAATTGAACACTGCAAGAACAATGGGATCTCTTGTTTTGGAATTACCTTCGGAGTTAATGTCAAATTGTTCTGATTGTCCTCGGCAATGGAAAAATCTTCACCTTTAGAGTTTCATTTGGGTTTAGTGTTTCCTAAATTTCCAAGAAGAATTTGAACTTTAGTTTGATTAAGTATGGAATCATCATAGATAATATTTTTGGATTTAAAAACAGGATAGAAAAACAGTTCACACTTTTAATAGCTCATAAACTGAAATAATGATAAAATAAGACATTCTCAAGCAATAGATTGAATTGAATAAAAGTATATACTTCTAAACAATTATTTCAAAATAACCACTTATTTGGAACTGTGCTTACTGATGTGTTTATTCCCCCATTTGTTCAACATTAATTCAACAAGTAGGCCTTGAGGACCTACAAAATCTTAGATGCTTGTTCTGAGGGTACCGAGAGAAGAAGACTTAGTTTTTGTATTCAAAGAACTTATAATTCCATTAAAAAACAGATGTACAGGTTCGGTGCCAGCCATATACAGCAGAGCTGGCGGATTTGAACCCAGCCCGGGCCTGCCAAACAACAATGACAACTACAACCAAAAAAAATTTCCAGGCATTGTGGTGGGTGCCTGTATTCCCTCCCTTGGGAGGCTGAGGCAAGAGAATCACTTAAGCCCAAGAGTTTGAGGCTGCTGTGGCGTCACGGCACTCTATCCAGGGCGACATAGTGAGACTCTGTCTTAAAAAAAAACCCCAAAACACCAGATGTTCAGATGCAAAATTATAGTGTACAGCTCTTATGTGAAACCTTTTAAAGGTTCAGAATTCACAATTTGTCAAACATCTCAGCAAGGTGACATGATGGTATTTAAGTGACTGTGGCTGCATAATTTCCCCCAAACATAGCAGATTTCTAACAAAACAACAAAAGCATTCATTTTTCTCATGAATCTGCATTTCAGGCAGGGGTTGGTGGCATCAGCTTGTCTGTGGCCCACTTGCCTACTTAGCCACCAGGTGGCGTGCTTGGGCTCCCAGAGCAGGGACTCCCCCTGAAGGCTCACTCATTTGCTCTCAAGTCTGGTGGTTGAGGCTGGCTGGTAGTTGAGGCCTCAGCAGGGGTTGAGAACACCTCCAGGTGGCCTCCTCATGTGGCCTGGGCTTCCTTACAACATGGAAGCTGAGTTTCAAGGCCAAGCAGTTTGAGAGAAAAAGGAAAACAGGCAGAAGTCACCTGACCCTTTATGACTTGGCCTTCCAAGTCAAGCAACACCTCTTCTGCTGATTGTTATTTATCGAGGCAGTCATAAAATCACTCTCCGTTCCAAGAGGAAGAAGAAACAGAACTCGCCTGCTGATGAGAAGTGAATTCTTCTTCTGGAAGAATTTGTGTAATGGAATTTATTCCTATAGCTGCAAAAAATTTACTAAATATTCACACAGAGTGGAATCAATTTAGATTATAAGCATTTCCTTTCAGGTTCTACCAGCAAATGAGTTACCAAGAAATATTTTAATTTTCAGAGATTTTCTGGATTTCAGAATTTGTAGTAAGTGATTTTTGATGTGCTGTATAGTTTGTGCTGGTGTAGGCTATAGATTTCCAGAATTGAAGAAATAAATACTCAAGAGAGTGTCCCGATCAGGAAGAGTCTCATGGAATTTGGATTTTATCCTGGCAAGATAAAATTAGAGTCCTACTAGGGATTTTGATCAGGATAAGGACGTGATCATATTGGCCCTTCAGAATGATTATTGGGGTGGGAAGTAGAGGGTAGATTGAGATGCTTTGTATGGAGACATGGGAGAAGCAGATGTTGGGAAATGACTAATTTTCTAATTGGATAGCTGACATTTAATCCTCTACAAGTATTTCTCTATACTGAATGAATCTCAGAGTCACCTAGGAAGCTTTTAAAATTACTGATATTCGGCCCCAACATTCAGAGATTCTGCTGTCATTGGTCAGGGGTAAGGGGTAACATTAGTATTCTCCAGATGCTCTCAGATAACACCAGTAAGAAAGCAGCCAGATTGAGAACCCATGGCCTGTATGTTTTCCCCTTTGGAAGTTTGAGGGAGTTAGAATCTAAGAGAGGGGCACGCAAGTCCCAGAAGTAGTAAATCTTACAGAACTTCTCATCGGTCCATTAAAATCTCAGAGTCATACATTATTTCTGTCCCTTATCTTTCTGAGGAATTTTGAGACTGAAAGTTTGGGGTTCTTTAGTAGGAAATGACTATGTGTAATATGTATAGTGTATATATGTAATATAGTTAATTACTAAAAATCTTTAGCAATCAAAATAAAATTATGTTATTTTTGATAACTGAGCTTTACTATGATTTAGTCTCCTTACGAAAATAAATTTATGCATTTTGATACGCTGATCTCATTTGTTTTTCTCCAAATCTCTGCTGGCTTAGTAAAGTGTGCTTTCAAATGACTGGCCTAATATCACACCTCGTTAGGTGACAAAGCCACTTCCTACTTTGTTTTTCAGTCTTTTGTGTTTTTCTAGATCATTGATGGCATGTGAAAATCTGATCTGTTCTGCAATGTATTGTTTTTTAATGTAAAGAATAAAAACTCTGATCCTATTTTAGCTAGTGCTTAAATGGCAGGAAGATAGAACAGAAATAAAATACATTGGAAAAGGGAAGTAAGAGTTATGAGGAATTGGTTCTCAGCAGGGGCCATTTCTAAGGAGATTAAAAAGACATAAAGAATTGTAACAAAATACTGTTTTAAGTATTTAGCTCATTGCATCATAACTGCTAAATAAATACTTGTTGAAAGAATGCTCCCAGGATGAATGCACTGTAAATAAGTGCTTGTTAAAAGAATGAACCCAGAATGAATGAACTGTAAAACACTTAAGGAAATGACCATAATGATATGCTAAAATTATTGACTTGTTTTAGCCCTTTGTAGACATTATACACATGTTATCTCTCTTTCTTTTTTTAATTTTTTTAGAGATAGGGTCTCACCCTGTCACCTAGGCTGCAACTTCAAACTCCTGGGCTCCAGTGATCCTCCCACCTCAGCCTCCCAATGTGCTAGGATTACAGGTCTGAGCCACTATGTCTGGCCTCAATTTTTTTTTATTAATGGCTTCATGGATATATCCTATCCCATCTTTTTATCTTTAACTTATTTGTTTCTTTATATTTAAAGTGGGAGTCTCACAGACAGTATGCAATTGATTTTGCTCTTTAAAAGTCAATCTGATAATCTCTGCCTTTCCATTATACTGTTTAATCAATTATATTTAAAGCAATGATTGATTTAAATAACTATCTTTCTTTTAAGGAGATCAAAAATGAGGAAAAATGTCCTTCATATTTATCTGCATGTTTAGCATTGCTGTATTTTTCTTTTCATTTTGCATGATTTTTCTTCCATCTGAAGAACTTTCTTTAAAATTTCTGGTAGCGTAGGTTTGGAGGCAATGCATTTTCTCAACTTTTTTCTGAAAAGATTTTTGCTATGTTTTTGCTGAGTATAGAATCCTAGGTCTACAGCTTTCCTCACTGCCCACCCCCAGTGCTTTAATGTATTTCTGGGTTGCCTGGTTTCTGATGGGATGTGTGTCGTTATTCTTTCCTTTGTTTCTCTTTATATAATCACTTTTGGGGGCAGCTTTTAACATATTGCCTTTACCACTGCTTCTCAGAAATTTGATTATGATGTGTCTTGGTATAGATTTCTGCTGAGGTTCACGAGCTTTTTGAGCTTCTAGTTTTCATCAAACTTGGAAAATTCTGGGCCAGTATTCCTTGAAATTTTCTCCCATGTATGACCTTTCTAGGATTCCAATTACAGATACATTAGACTGGTTAATACCGTCCCGTGAGTTGCTGACGCTCTCTTCAGTTTTAAAGTCTTTTTTCTCTTTCTTCCTTTCTTGATGACTTTTCTTGTTAAGTCTCCAAGTTCACTGATATTTTCTTCTATATGTTTAATTAGTTTTAAATGCCATCCAGGGTATTTTTCATTTCAGATATTGTATTTTTCTCTAGAAATTGCATTGCTTTAAAAATATTGACCTTTGGGCTGGGCACAATGGTCCTGCCTGTAATCCTAGCACTCTGGGAGGCCAAGGCAGGAGGATCCCTAGAGCTCCAGAATTTGAGACCAGCCTGAATAAAAGCCAGACCTTATCTCTACTAAAAATGGAAAAATTAGCTAGGTGTTGGGGCGGGTGCCTATAGTTCCAGCTACTCGAGAGGTTGAGGCAGGAGGGTCACTTGAACCCAGAAGTTTGAGGTTGCTGTGAGCTAGGCTGACACCATGGCACTCTAGCCTGGGCAACAGAGTGAGACTCTGTCTCAAAAAAAAATTTCTTTTGACATTCCATCTGACATCCCGTTAAGTCACTTGCAATCAGTGTGATCCTTTCAAAACTTGCTTTTCAGTTTTATTAGGATGAGTCAGAGCAGCCTTTAGTCTAAGGATAATTTAGCCCCACTACTTAGGGAATTCTCTTTGGAGAACTGTATCCTATGCCTGGTATATGCCCATCCCTGTGTAAGCTCTGTGCATTATATGTGCTACTGCTGTCTTGGGGGTCTTTACCCAGTCTTGGGGACTTCATCCAGACATATACATACCAGCATTAGCCAGCAATGCAGATCTCTGGAGATCTCGCTCTGTACATCTCTCTCCTTTCCAGTATTCTGCCTCCTGGATGTCACTTCCTCAATCTCCCAGAAGAGCAGTTTTTTCCCTCAAGTCAGTGAGACAACAGGGCGCTGTCTGGATTTCCTGTACCTGTGCTGTACCCTGGGCAGCGCCTCCAGGTATCACGTTGTGCTACAGGGTGAGGTCTCCCCTCATTTATTTCTCTTCTCTCAGGGATCCCAGCCCTGTATTGCTTATTATCCAATGTCTGAAAAACTAGTTGTGTCATATATTTTGTGTGATTTCTTTCATAGTTGTTTATGGTAGGAAGGTAATTCTTACAGTCCTGCAGACTAGCAGCAAAAATTCACTATGCTTTTTCATAATAAGCATGGCTGTTATTGGAAATTTATACTTCTGTATGATCTTAAAGATAATTTTTTTCTATTATAAAACCCTTCACCATGTGAAATCAAAGTGAAACATGAGCTTAATATATTACTTTTTGGAGAACTGACTGTATTTTATTTTACCTCCTTAGCCAAGAATATGTTGTGTTAGTCCTTTTTCTGTGTATTGTTTTATGTCCTCCAATAACATTTTATAAATCTTCCCCCCATATATTATAGAATTGTTTTGCTTCACTTATTTCTAAGACTTTTTAGTTTTTGAATGAAATATTTTTCTATTTCCATCCCTGTCTCATTATTGCATACATAGAAAAAAACATTAATTTTAAGCTTATTTTGAAAATAGTTATATTGGGCGGCACCCGTAGCTCAGTGGTTATGGCACCAGCCATATACACCAAGTCTGGCGGGTTCAACCCCAGCCTGGGGCAGGAAAAACAACAATGACAATTGCAACAAAAAATAGCCGGGTGTTGTGGCAGGCTCCTGTATTCCCAGCTACTCGGGAGGCTGAGACAAGAGAATCACTTAAGCCCAAGAGTTGGAGGTTGCCGTGAGCTGTGACGCCACAGCACTCTACCGAGGGAGACTCTGTCTCAAAAAAAAGAAAATAGTTATAGTATCATATTTCCTTGTTAATTCTAGTTTTTATTTTTATTTATTTATTTATTTGGAGACACAGTCTCACTATGTTGCCCTCAGTAGACTGCTGTGGCACAGGATTTTAAAAAAAGTACAATCATTTATTTTTTCTCTTTCAATTTGATGATACACACGTAGAATTAATTCTTTAGGTAGAGTTTCTTGGAGTAAACCCTACTTAATCATAGTATTTTTTTTTCATATACTGGTAAATTCTATTTGCTCATATTTTAGTCACTTTTTAATCTACAGGGTGTCTCAACAGTCGCCCATGGAGTCTCCACACAGAGAACATGTATTTTTATTTACCAAAAAAGCTACATGTACGTTTATTTACAAAATATCCCTTACACAAATTTACAAAATATTCTCTACATGTTGGCTACCTCTTTGTAGAATTTGTAAGGAATAGTTTATAAATAAAGATGCTTGTAGCTACAATTTCCCACTTTCTCTATGTATGGTGACTCTACAGGCGACTTTTGGGACTCCCTGAATATTCATGAGCATGATCACAATAAATACATACTATTTTTCTTCGTCCTGTATCAGTTGATAATGATTTCACAAAATGCACTGGAGAGTTTTCCAAATTTTTCTATAGTTCATAGTTTTTAGATCAGCTGTTCTCAAAATGTGGTCCACTTTGGGGACAGGTGAACTCGAAGCAGTTTTTACAATAATGCTTGCATTCTTTGCTCTTTTCAGTATGTTGGGATTTGCACTAAAGGTACAAAAGCATCTTCCTATTAGCTGATACATTAGCATGAATTAAACTGCTAGCACCAAACCATACCAGCAGGCATCCTCTTCAATTCCATACCCTCACAGGAAGAAAAAAAAAAGAGCAGTTTCACTTAAAACATGTTCCAAATAAAGGAGTAAAAGTTACTAATTTTATTAAATCTTGACACTTGATTAGGCATCTTTTTAATATTCCACATGATGAAGGAGGAAGTGTACAGAAGCACTCTCTCTGCATACAAAGTGTGAGGGTTGGCTTTTGGAAAAGCATAGTGTGACTGTGTGCAAGCCCAGCCAGCTCTTTTATAATGGAACACTTTTTCCTAGAAAGAATAACCAATAGACAAACTGGTTATCCAGAGCTGGGTAATTTGTAGACGTTTTCTTGCAAATGAACCAAGGGAGCCAATCACGGAAAACATCTGACAATATTTGCTGCTGGTGATAAAGCAGAAGCTTTCAGCAGAAATTAACATTTTGGAAAATTATATCTGCTGCCATGAGCTTGATGTTTTCCCAATCATTAAAAGCCTTGTTTGATGAGATGGGGGTGGTGATATTAATGAATATGATTTTTAAAATATTGTGTAATAAAAATGTGTCAACATTTGGATGATCTTCATAAATTATTGAACTAATAATTCCCAAATGACCAATTCACCATGTTACAAAATCATGCATGAGCAAAAGATCCACACAAAGTTCAAGAAAAAACAAAAGACTTTCACATAATAGAGGATGGAAAGTTCAATGTAGTTTCAGATTCCACATTGCAACTAACTTTTAAAAAGCTACCAAGTGTGGGTGTGGTATCAAGAGAGAATATCCACAATAATCTAATTAAGATACTCTTCCCTATTCCAACTACTTATCTCCGTGAGGAGAGATCCTCAGCCCCAGAGAATCCAGTGATCTTCCATCAAGGTACACATTGAAGATGTTTGTAAAATAATACCATGCTTCTCACCAGATATTTTTGAAATATAGTTATTTTTTCCTAAAAGCATGCTGCTTATATTAATATATGATGTGCTTATGATATTATTTTAACATATTGTATTATTTTAATATTATATTAGTATTTAATAACAACATATATTATTAAAAAATTATTTATTAAATATCACCAATTAATTGATAATTTATTAATATTAATTAATTAATTGATATTATTTATTATTAAATAATCATGTAACATATAATATTATAATTATATGACATATAATTATACAATAATACAATATATTTTATTATTTTAATATTATATTATTATTATGTAATTTAATATTATATTACATATAATATATAATTATATTATATTTATATTATATTAATTATTATTATAATTATATTATATGATTATATTATATATTATATTTAAATAATTATAATATTATATTATTATATTGTATATTTAATATATTATTATATTGTATAATTTAATATAATTACATAGTATATAATTATACAATAAAACAATATATTGTATTATTTTAATATTATATTATTATTTAATAATATTATTTATTATTAAATAGTAAGAAATAATATATATTATTAAATAATAATACAATATATATTATAATTATATAATATATAATTAAAATAACATAATATTTTATAATAAGTAAAATATATTTTAATATTTTAATAATATAATAAACACATAATATATTTTATATTAATTATAAACATATCATAGTATATTAATGTATAATTAATACATTATTAATATATTATGATGTGTTATTTATTATATTAAAATATAATATGAAATATTGTATTAAAATAAAGTAATATAATAAACACATCATAATATAATTAATTATAACGTAATTTATAAAAGTTTCTGTTTTTATTTCTAGTATGGCAAATATTAATGGGTATAACTCACATAAACAAAGCCTTTTTGAGGTCCTCAAGGATTTTAAAGAATGGAGAAGTTCTGAGAACGCAAAGTTTGAGAACTGCTGGCTTCAACCATGTTAGAATTATTAGTTCTTTAATGATTACATAGATATCAATAGTGAAAATATCTGGATCTATGCTTTTTTAAAACAGGGGCATCTAGAATGACCTTTGTGTCTGTTGTATTTGCTTAAGTTTTCTACTCTTCATTGGTTAACTGTGGTGACTTAAAGTTTCCGTAGGAAACCATCCACTTCTAGTCTCAAGTTGCTTGCTATTGAGATGCACATAGTATTTCTTATATTTCCTTCCATCATTTTTGCATCCTTGGATGTTTTCTCCTTTCTTAGTCCTATTCTTGAATTTTTTGTCTATTTTTTTCCCCTGAACTCCATCTTTGCTTCATTTATTTCAAACATCCCACTAATAAACAGCATAAAAGCTTTGGGAGGAGGGAAATAGAAGGGGAGACAAGAGAAAATAGGAAATGTCATGGAAGGTGAAGGCCCTGGCTGTGGTTTACGTTGCCCCCTGACCGGATCCCCGGGGAACGTTCAAGAAAAAAAGGTGGCACGGGGGTCTCTTAGCTGGAGTCTCAGCCTAGGCTTCACAGCGCTGATTGATACTTGTCGATCCCCTGGGATCCAGGATCTGCTTCTTGACCTTTAACATTCCTAAATTCAATTCCGTTGGTGTTACCAGACTTGGGTCAGGCTCTGGAGTAACTCTCACTAATATTCACAAAAATGACTGATGTAAAAACTGGAATGCAAATTTAATAATTCCCTACCAAATGGATTAGAAGACCTGTGTCTATGGGTCAAGGCATTTTTTTTGCTTCACTTGCAAGTGGTTGTGGTTTCTTGAGGAATGTTCTCAGAGCTGCATCTGTAAGGAAATGAGGGCAGGATTTGGCAGAGGGAGAAGCTGGACTGCAATGAGGTTGCAACTAAAAACCTGCAGTCATCCTCTGGGGAGCCCCAGAGCTAGAAAGATCCTTTAGAGGTGCCTCAAAGTGAGGCTATGGAGCTGGGCCTTTGAATCTTCACATTGGTCGTTGGTTGGAGGCAAGCATTGGAAGGGGTAGTAACATTGGCTGAGGAAGGTCCCTGCAGCTCTGCCTGCCCCGTGAAGGGTGCCACTGTGTGCCCTCTGCATTCTGTCCCAGCAGGTGCAGGACAGATGTGCTGGCCTGAACAGGGTATCTGGGCAGAGCATCATAGTCTTCACTACAAATACATTGGTTGCAAGGTGCATCCT
Organism: Perodicticus potto; assembly: GCA_963574655.1. NCBI lineage: Eukaryota > Metazoa > Chordata > Mammalia > Primates > Lorisidae > Perodicticus > Perodicticus potto. The sequence goes on along the minus strand of CAUYRH010122183.1, from coordinate 14,073 downwards.
GAAGTCAGAAACATTAACGTATAAAAGAAGAGTCCACTTCAAAATGGCAGAAATGTGGCATAAAGATTCAGTTGTGTTTTTTGGAACAGAGATGAAAGCCAGACAAGAGGACTGCAAATCCAGGGGTCTCGGGGCTTGTTCTCCCTTGTCTACCATTCAGGTTTCTTCTTGCAAGACTGTTTTTCTCTTCTGTCTTGGTATTCCAAGTTTCTTTGCTAAACAGTATTCTAGGAAGCAACCAATATAGGAGGTGCATTGTGGCCAGCACTAGGTTGGTAAATATTTAAAAACTAGCACCGTAGGGGGAGAAAAAGTGTGCACATGTAATTTTTATTGACATAAAGGATGTGGAGCACAGAATTTATAAATAGTAATAAGCTGCCCAATAATCTTTATTGTAAATCCCATATAGCCAATCGATTATCTCAGAATGGTTTTGTTGATTTTTGCAGAATTTATATCCCTAGCCAACCTGTGATTATAAATGATTAACAAGTCTGGCTCTGTCATGAATGCTATCTGATATTTTTGCTTAAATTAACGAATAAGACAAAAATGAAAAAATGACGATATACACCAGGATGTCATTTGTTTTAATAACGTGAAAGAGAATTTGTTGTATGAAATAATACCATTCAAATACTGGAAGAGAATTGCCTCAATTTTTTTATTTACTATTTTTTTATTTTTTATTTTTTTATTTTACTATTTACTAAGTAATGGTCACAGATATAACACTTTAAAATTTTGCTTTTATCAGTGGCTCTCCCCTGGAGGGATATTTTGCTCCTCAAATAACACTTCATAATCCAGAGACATTTCTGGTTGTCATAATTAGGAAAGGGGTGCTACTGGTATCTAAGGAGGGGAGGTCAGGGGCATACCTTCCACAATATAATATTATCTGGCCCAAGTTTGAAAAAACATGACCTGTAATATTAATAATTTTTCCACAAGTTTTTAAAGTTTAGACAACCAACAAAATAGATTAAGCCCAGATTTGTACTGTTTGCCAATTTCTGTGGTGTAAATACTCACATTGTGATAGTTAATTATATATGTCAGCTTGACTGGGCTATGAGATGCCCAGATATTTGGTAAAACATTCTTTCAGGGTGTGTTTGTGAGAATGTTTCTGGAAGATATTAGCATTTGAACTGGTAGAGTGGGTAAAGAAGGTCTGCCTTCACCAATGTGGGCAGGCATCACCCACCTCATGTGTTGAGAACCAGAATAGAACCAAAAGGCAGAGGAAGGGCAAATTCTCTCCTTCTTTTTGAGCTGGGCATCCACCTTTTACTGCACCTGGACATCAGAGCTCCTAGTTCTCAAGCCTTCAGACTCTGGAACTTACACAATCTCCTCTTCTCCCCAGACGTGGACTGAATGACTCCATTGGCTTTGCTGCCTCTTCAGCTTGCAGGTGACAGATAGTGGGGCTTCTCAGCTTCTATAACTGCATGATGAATTCCCGCAATAAATCTCTTATTAATATCGATATATCCTAGTCATTCTGTTTCCCTGGAAAACCCCAGCTAATGTAGTCATTATGGCTGATCCAAGATACCAATGTGATGTCCTCAAGTGTGGAGTTGGTAGGAGACGTGCAGTAGCCACCATTATTTAACATTTCTACCACAAAGGCACAACAGTCTTCAAGAACCTCAAGAGCATAAACAATAATGAAATGTAGTAAGATGACTGAGAAGTAACAGATCCTTATATTTATCAATTTAATTATAAGTAAAATCATTTAATTTTTAGCAATGGCCATGTTTAACAACTGATGTAAATTCTTGCAAATGTTAACAATCAGCTCTTGGGGTATGGACCAGCCTGGCTGCAGAAAGCCCCTGACATGGCTCTGTACTACTGTCAAATGCACGTTTTATACATGCTGCATCTTAGAAAGACTGACTCAGTTACAATTTCAGTACTCTAGAGAAGGGACTCTAATCGTCACAAAAGAGAACAGGTACTCCTTAGGTGGTAACTCTACAAAGCTGTCCTGTAAATGTGGCTGGACCCAAAGGGAGCCTGCCCCCTTCCCAGCAGGAAATTCCCTCACTGTGCAAGGACAAGGCCCCTAAGGGGTGCCTGTCACAGTGCTGTGACACACTGCCACGTGCTTCCTCCTCTGCTCTGCTTCTCAGGACTCCACTCAGACTGAATTTCCGATTCACTCACTTTTTCCCCCCATAGAAGATTATAAAGCAATATATGAGATCAGTGCTTCTGAAAGGGTGGTCACTGGATGGGATCAGCAGCATCCATCTCACCTGGGAATCTTTCCAAAAACCAAATTTTGGGGTCCCACCCAAACCTACGGAAAGAGTTTCTGAGGATGGGGACCAGCAGTCTTTGTTTCAAAATCCTCCAGGTTACTCTGAGGATACTAAGGATTGAGAGTCACAGTATTAATTATAATAGCTTTTCTTTCTTGTAAAGTTATGTTCTATCCTTTAAGGGCAGCAACAAAACAAATCCCGATGATCCTGATTAAATTTGGCATTGCCCTCTAGTCTCCAGAAATTATGACAGATAATTTCTTAGCATCATTTACTCCTGCAGAGGAAAAATCTCATCAATCATGTATTGATTTTTTTTTTACTGTTTTTCTTTTAGATTAGAAGCTGACTCATTTTTAATTTCTGTGAATATTATAGCCTGATATACTCTGTTACATCATATGTACCTTTTTTTAAAAATTAAATCATAGCTGTGTACATTAATGCAATTATGGGGGTACAATGTGCTGGTTTTATATACAATTTGAAATGTTTTCATCAAACTGGTTAACATAGCCTTCACAGCATTTTCTTAGTTATTGTGTTAAGACATCATATGCACCTTATATAATTTAACTGCTTCTTTATTTCCTGACTACCTGGCAATCTCTTCCAGGTAGGGACTATGTTTTCATTTAGGCCACTGAACTTAATGTAGTACTGAGCTCATATATAAGATATTTAAATATTGGATCGAATAATTATGAAAATTAAAAAAATATTCTTCTTTGTCTAATCCTTTGGTTTTAAGTAATGGATATTATTTAAAACGTATCATATGTAATTTCTAAAGTACACATGCTAGAAAATTTGTCAGTTATAGTTAAATAAATGGAAAATGACTGATATCTGGATTTGTTCCTTCCAAATTATGAGATTTTTACCAGATTGTGGTATGAAGAAGAAAATAAGAATTGCTAGTCCTTCTACTGTCCAGATAACAACTTTTTTTTTCAGTTGAGACAGAGTCTCACTTTGTCACCTTCTGTAGACTCCTATGGCGTCATAGCTCATAGTAACCTCAAATTCTTCAGCTCAAGCAATTCTCTTGTCTCAGCCTCCCAAGTAGCTGGGACTACAGGTGCCTGCCACAAGGCCTGTCTATTTTTTTTTTGTTGTTGTTGTTCGTTTAACAGGTGTGGGCTGGGTTCAAATCCACCAGCCCTGGTGCATGTGGCTGGTGCCCTAACCAGTGAGCTATGGGCGCCCAGCCCAGATAACAACTTACTTTGGTATGTTTCCTTCCAATCATCAGTTCATGGTTATATGTTTTTGTTATAAAACAGAGAATATTCTACTTTTTTACTAAATACTATATCTTGTGCACATCCCAACCAATGAATATTTTTTAAAACATGGTTTTCAATGGTCCTATGTTATTAGTTTGTTTTTATGAATTATAAATTAACTATTCTCCCATTTAAGACATTTGGGCTTTTTCCCAACATTTCACTTTTTAAATAACTATATGATGAAATGGGATACACTCCTTTTTAGAGGCAGGATTGACTGGTTCTTTTGAGTGTTTCTAAACTCTCCTGGTCATCTTTTTTTCCCTCCTGTTATATTGAAGAGCTTGCTCATTGGTTCATCTATTCAAGAACTCATTTCTCTCACTCTTTGATCTCAGGCCCCAATCAGGATTTAATGCACATGTTTACATAAACATCAAAATCAATGAAAGCCAAATTTTAAAAGGAGGCTGTTACCTGTAGCTAATACCTCCTCTGGTTAACACTGACAGTTTCCCACCTGGCCATGTTTTCTTTGTGTTCTCTGTAAGTTTCCATCGTGGGTACAATCATCTATTTCAACCTTTTAGGGGTTTTTTTGTATCATAATATTTACTCTTTAAATCAGGAAAATTCCACTAGAGTATTATTTGCTCACTGAATTTTAAATGACCCAAGAAGGCTCGGCGCCTGTGGCTCAACCGGCTAAGGCGCCAGCCACGTACACCTGAGCTGGTGGGTTCGAATCCAGCCCGGCCCGCCAAACAACAATGACGGCTGCAACCAAAAAAATGGCTGGGCGTTGTGGCGGGCGCCTGCAGTCCCAGCTACTTGGGAGGTGGAGGCAGGAGACTCGCTTGAGCCATGAGTTGGAGATTACCGTGAGCTGTGATGTCACAGCACTCTACCCAGGGTGATAGCTTGAGGCTCTGTCTCAAAAAAATAAATAAATAGAAATAAATAAATAAATAAATGACCCAGGAAACAGATACCCATGCAAAAGTGTTTCCATGTTAAGTTCACTTTCTCTGAAAAATATCTTAAGATTTGTTTCAAAAGCCCTAACAGTCAGCAAAGCATTTTAGGTCAGAGAGTGAATTCATTTCCTATCTTGATTTATTTCTGGCAAAGATCAGATGTCTTTTATGAAATGTCACCCCCCCTTCAAAAAAAAACTTCCTAAATTGAGCTGAACAATTCTCTATCATCTTTTGTTATCATAAACCATCTTATCCATGATCAATTCATTGATTTGAATGATATTTCTTACCTTTTTGAGTGCGAAAAACTAACTTGTCAATTATTGTTCAGTTATAACAACTAACATTAAAAAAATGCTTCAAGGGCATGAAACCAAAAATAATTGCATTGTAAGCAGTTTTTAGGGTCTTAAAAAAATTTCTGAGATAAATTTTTTCCTCTAGTTTAATTTTTTTCTTGGGTTGTACTTAAAAAATATTTCTGATTACATCTGCAATCATGTCATTGAAAACCTTGTTTGCTGAACGTGTGACCAAAACATACGATTTCAGTTAGTTTGAGGTAAATGCTCAATTATTACAAAGATTTGCGAATTTAGAACTGAGGGAGTAGAGACAAATTTACTACCGAAATGCCTTCAATGGATGCAGCTGTTTAACTTCACAGGAACTGTAACAGATTAGCAATCAATGTTGCCCTTTCTCTCTACACTTACGAACTACTTTTGTTACATAGGCTTTTCTCACTTTCTAGTACATTAATTTTTGAAAGCAATTAACTTCAGAAACCCTAATGTGAACTTCTAATATAATAAGTAAGGTAAAAAGGGTGAGTGGCACACGTGGGGCAACTCAATATAATAAGTAAGGAGCTTGTCTGAATTGAGGTGTTCTACGAGCAGTATTTTGGACCTGAACTAGCAGGTGCAAGCCGGTAGAGTAACAGCAAAAAATGCAGCATACCGACCTTAACACGATTCACAACACCTGGGTTCTGATGTAGTCAAAGATCCAGACTTCGTAAAATTCATAATTTTATCAGTCCGGGTCCGTTTGCACCTGTCTGCGGGGGATAGCACAGGCGCGCATCCGGAGGGCCCCACTAGGGGGCGCCCACATGCAGCCGCTTCGCCCGCAACAGGCGCCGCGGAGGCGCTCTTCCCTCCTCTCGCTCACCTCAGCTTCCGCCGGGAGCGGCTCCCGTGAGTTGTTGTTGTTTGGTATTTGGACTTGGCTGTGCTGACAGCCGGGGCTTTGCGGCGTCTGGTCCGCTGGGGCTGTGTCCGAGGGCCGGAGAGGGCACCTGGACCTTTGAGCCGGGCCGCGCGATGGACATTCTGAAGTCAGAGATCCTTCGGAAGCGGCAGCTGGTGGAGGACAGGAACCTGCTGGCGGTGAGGCTCCCCCCGGCCGCGTGTGGGGTGTCGGGGGACGGGGATGGGGCCTGCCGACACCCCCGCCCTCCCCTCGGCGCCGCGCTCGGGATCCGGAGGATGGCTGGAAAACCCCGGCTTCGCCAGCTTCCCTTCTTCCCCTCGCGTCTTGCCCGTCCCCTCTCCCTTCCCCGGCGTCCCCAGTTTTTCCGACAGTCGCTTCTGTCGCCGCACTGAGCGTCTGTGCCCGGCTGGACCGTGGAGGAAGGGCAGTCTCAGAACTCTTCTTTGAACGTTCCTTGCTAATAGTTCCAGCGTTTTCATTCTCGTCCCCCTCCTTTCCTCTTCTCCAGTACATTCCAAGGCTGGACGTAAGTCAGCGCTTCACTGATGGGAGGACTCTTTTGAACAGGTGCAAGAAAAGAGAAGAGTGTCACCATTTAGGAACTTCCTTAAGTTGGTCTCCATTACTTTCTTACATAACAATAATGTAGACCACCGGTTCTCAAAGCTTTTGGTCTCAGGACCCCTTTACACTCTGAAAGTTACTGAGGATGCCACTGGACTTTGTTCTTGGATTATTTCTGTCGATATTTGCCGTGTTAGAAGCGAAAAGTGAGAAGCTTAAAAAATACTTACATTCTTTTTTCTTTTTTGTAGAGACAGAGTCTCACTTTGTCGCCCTTGGTAGAGTGCTGTGGCATCACAGCTCACAGCAACCTCCAACTCCTGGGCTTAGGCAATTCTCTTGCCTCAGCCTCCTGAATAGCTGGGACTACAGGAGCCTGACACAAAGCCTGGCTATTTTTTTGTTGTAGTTTGGCCGGGGCTGGGTTTGAACCCGCCACCCTCGGTATATGGGGCCGTTGCCCTGCTCACTGAGCCACAGGTGCCACCCAAAATACTTACATTTTTAACTGATCATTTGAATAATACTTGTTCACTGAGTTATGCAGGTCTCCCAGCTGTTCGCCCATTTCATTACACAATTAAAAAAAAAAATCACTTCATTTAATATCCATTAATCTCACGAAAAGACCCTTTAGCATTGGGAAACATCAAGCCCTTAATGACAGGTGTAAGTTCTCTACACTTAACAGTTTTCACGTGAAAGCTGGGATTTTTATCACAGGCAAGAAATACAATCAGGTTTTCTGAAGTAATTGGCTCACTTTGTTCAGTTTGGAAAGTTGTCTGCCTCATACCAACGTCTGAATACCCGGAATTTGTCAGGTATTCTTACATGTAAAAGTAGTATTAAAAAGCAGGTTGTTTAGTATGTAACTCAGTTGCACAATTGCTTTTTCTCCACACAAACATCATACTTTGGTAGAAATGAGAAGTGCTTTATAACAACCTTCCTGTTTTGTCACAGGATTTTAAAAAGATGTACTCAAGGATCCAGACGTAATAAAATTAATAATTTTAAAACTTCAGTGGGGAGATTGTTAAATGAAACTGGCTCCCTATGAACACAGTGACAGTTTAGTGCCACTGCCTTGATTCTTGCTAGGGCTTCAGCTAGTTTACCCTTACTTTTCATTCATAGTGCAAATGTGAGAATGAACAGGCAAATAATACTTTAGTATCAAAAATAGTTTTGACCTGGGCGGCGCCTGTAGCTCAGTTAGCCTGGGCACCGGCCACATACACCTAGGGTGGCAGGTTTGAACCTGGCCCAGGTCTGCTAAGCAGCAATGACAACTCCAACCAAAAAATAGCCGGGCGTTGTGGCGGGTGCCTGTAGTCCCAGTTATTTGGGAGGCTGAGGCAAGAGAATCGCTTAAGCCCAAGAGTTTGAGGTTGCTGTGAGCTGTGACGCCACTTTACCAGGGCGGCAGCTTGAGACTATCTCAAAAAAAAAAAAAAAAAAAGTTTTTACCTCCCGGGTGATCTCAGAGTCTTCAGGACCCAGAAGGGTCTGTGGCCTATAGAACATCTGATTTAGATCGTTGGATGTAGTATGTGATTGATGTATATAGTGTAGTGTAAGTTGGAATTATTAGCTTGGTGGCAGTAATTTTATAATTGAAACTTTAAAAACAATTAGAAAAGTGACACTAAACGAAATGTTGTCTAGCAGGTGGAGGGAAGCTTGTACATGTTTGTAACTTAATGTTTTTATCTATACTTTAGGGATCTTTTTGTTCTGATAAGTGGCTTGGCAGTATTTGTAAAACTAATTTAGGTGTTGGAATGCATAGTTTATATTAGGGAGGGCCAGGGTGTTGAAATCTAAGTACTTTAAAGGAAAAATTGAATCACAAAATATTCAGCTCATGCTAAGAGTTAATAGTGTGCATATTTGCGTAATCAGGTGCTTTGTCTTAGAAATGGACAACCTATAAAAATGATCAATTTAAAAAAATTTGTGATTCTTCATAGTTTTAAATTTATCATACATATACTGTTTTCCTTTTGTGTCTCTCATTTTTAATTTGCTACGTGATTTAATTACTCAGATATTCCCAGCCAGAAGATAAGATTGATTTCCCAAATTATAGAACAGGTCAGACCAACAAAGAGCATGTATGAAGTGGAACTAAAAATACTGAAATTCATAGTTTTTATTAATAAAAAAAGCCCTGTAAAGGTGCTCTTATTTTCATTTGCAGATGAGGAAACAGAAGCTAAGAGAAGTTACATTGTTTAGAGGGGCACACAGCTAGCAAGAGATAGAATCTGAGTTTGAACCCTGGTCTGACCCACTTCAGAATCTGAGTTTGAGCCCTGGTCTGTCCCACTTCAAATTCTGTTCTGTTAATCACTATAGGTAGAATAGATTTATATTCACCTTATGAACATATAGACATGTTCATATCTGTGATATTTCACTTCGATGGTTCTTGTTTTATTATAAAGGTACATACTCAATTTTTCAGATGCACGTTTTGACTTGCAGTTATCTTTCAGATTTTTTTTAGAATAAGGTTTGTAGAACCATAGATAAGTCAGAAATGTATATTATTTTCAAATGTGAATTCCTTCATAAAACCAACACAATAGACAGCTCAGAATATCAAAAAAGTGGAAAGGATGTGGCTAATGAAAACACAATACATCAATTTTTAAAAAGTTCTCGTAGTTTTAATCTTAAAAGTGAGCCACATGAATGACCTGACACCAGGGTGGATGATGATAAACTAAAAACTGCAGTGGAAGTGAATTCATCCCAACCTATGCGTGCATGAGCAACAAGGTTTGATGTTATTATTCCAACAATGCTAGACCATTTAAAACAAATTGAAAGGTAAAGAATATGGATAGATGAGTACTATATAAGTTAAATAAGCTTCAAAAGAAAAATTGGCTTGAAGCCTACCTGCCTTTGTTGTCACAACATCAAGGCGAACCATTTCTACACTTTCTTATGATGTGTGATAAAAAATAGGTTCTTCTTGACAGTCACAAGCGTTTGGCCCAATGACTGAATAAAGATAAAAGTGCTGAAATACAGTCTAAAATGAGATATTTGCCTAAAAAAGCTAATGGTGTCTGTTTGGTAGTCTAGTGCTGGTAGTGTCCACTACAGCTTCTTAAAACCTAGTCAGTTACAGAGGATGTCTGCTACAACCAGTTGGACAAAGTGATGAGGATGCTTGTGATCCAAGCCAAAATTGGTGGAGACAGGCCAGTCCTATTACAAGACGACACTTGACCACATATTTCACAAACAGCTGCTCAAACTATAGAGACTGGACTCAAAAAACTGTCACCCTCTGTATTAACCAGACCTTACACCAGCTGGCTGCCACTTCATCCAGACTTAGGACCACTTCTTAAAAGAAAAAGTATTCAATTCTCAATAAGCTGGGAAAACGCCTTTTGTGGTTTCATTGCCACTCGCTCTCCAGGCTTCTTCACAGCTCACACAAACAGGCTACTGTTAAGATGGCAAAATATCTTAACAGTAGCCGCTTGTGGGGGGGGGGCGGCGCTTGTGGTTCAGTTGGTAGGGCACCGGCCCCATATTCCGAGGGTGGTGGGTTCAAACCCAACCCCAGCCAAACTGCAACAACAACAAAAAAAATAGCCGGGCGTTGTGGTGGGTGCCTGTAGTCCCAGCTGCTCGGAAGGCGGAGGCAGGAGAATCTCCTGAGCCTGGGAGTTGGAGGTTGCTGTGAGCAGTGTGATGCCATGGCACTCTACCGAGGGCAATAAAGTGAGACTCTGTCTTTACAAAAAAAAAAAAAAAAATGGCAAAACGGTGTTGATAGTTTTGATGTACTGCCACTGTATGAGATATAATAAACTAACCTTTTGATTGGAAATCAGATACTTCATATTTAATGTCCTAATATTTGCCTTTCCCTTTCTTAGGGTGGTTCACGTAATACCGTCAGTTCTTTACCCCTGATAATGTCATCATCTCTGTATCTGTAAAGCTGTTTGTGGAGTGTGGTGGATAAGTCCAGAAGTGTTTGTTTATATTAATGAACTTTTAGAAAAACTCTATTCTGGAAGTTTTAAACACAAAAGTAGAGAAAACTGTATGACGAACCCTTGTGTACTCTACCTCTAACACGTAACTGTAGAAAATGACATGTTCTTATATGTGCATCATTATGAAAATTTTGAGACAGACCGTGTTATAGTTTATTATTTCACTTGCAGGTAGCACATTCAGGCACCATCCTTTGCGATTAACCTCTGCAAGTTTCAACTTGTTCAGCTTGTTGGTGTTGCTGGGAGGGCTTCATTTGTTTCTGCCTGTGCTGATTTTGTTTATTTTTTGCGTATGTGGAAACTTTCATAGTCATACCTAACAAAAGCAAAATCACTTCTTTCTTCTCATCAGATGCTCCTCTTATACTCATGTACTCCCCAGTTGAATGAAATATGCACATATACAGGGTGGCCATTAAGTTCATGTGCAATTTAAAATAATGTGCAACTTTATGGCCACCCTGTATGTGTTTTTACAGTTGGTTTTCCAAATCAGAGTCACACAAAGTCTGCTTATTGAGATTGATCATTATGGCTCTTGGTTTCTTTGAATTGAGGACATTTTCATTTTTCCAACTCCACCTTTTTCCCCATGTCATTTACTTGTTAGGTAGATGGGGCTAGTTTTGTAAAGTGTTCCTGGCATTTCCATTCAGCTAATGCCTCTATTTCCTGCATTTAATCAGAGTGCTTCATGGATGATGCTCTGTACTTTCCATGGTGCCAGCCTTGATCAGTGGGTTCAAGTGTTGGCAGCCTGATCTTTCTGTTGTCACCATTAGCCTTTCTCATAATGTGAGCATTGCCTGAATGAGTGAGCTTTAACTATGAGGTGCTAAGTGAGATGTGGAGATATTATTGAGGTGCTGTAATATTACTTTTAATAAATAGGTCAGTATCTTTATTTGAGCAAAGTCAACAGTGAAATATATCAGAGGCAGAGCTGCAGATAGTAATAAACCTTCAAATTAGGGACTTTAGATTTAACAATGAGGATAACTTTATATGTAAGATTTAGAGCTCATCTCTTTACATCAAATTACATTACCTATAAACCATCTTTTTAATAGAAAGATTAACCAAGGCCATTCTGTATCTGGATTATTTTAAGAACTGACTAATATGGTAAGGTTCCACATGACAAAAAAGAATTTAGACACACTTTTGGAGCTTTCTTGTTGAAAGGGATTCAAATGTTGACTATCTATGCTATAACATTTGTTTGGTAAGGAGAAACTAATTAAAGTATACCATTTTAGGTGGTTCATAATGAATCCATTTGAAGAAATTGTCTTTGAACACAAACATTAGGAAATTCAAGCCAAATAACATGAACCTTTGGGAAACATTTTAGTTTCTTTCCTTGGCTGTTGGATATACCTACTAAAATAAACTACAAGAAAAATACTTCAATGTTTATTATATTACACATCAGTACCCAGACCCATGGTGGAGGAGGGGTGGTGTGTTTGGGAATCAGTGTATCATTTACCTGGGGAACAACAACAACAATAAAGTAGAATTCTTGCAAAAGTGAAGAGTGTTTTCAAAAGGTTTCTAAAGGTGCTTGTTGACTAGGAAGCAGGAAGTTTTGCCTAAGGATACATTATTAACCTAATTTTTTCTTTAATAGGAAAACAAAAAATATTTCAAGCGTAGTGAATTTGCAAAAAAAGAAGAGGAAGCGTATTTTGAAAGATGTGGCTACAAGGTATGAATACCTGCGTTTATGATAAATTGTGTATTTCTGAGTTTAAATTTATGCAGCTATTATTAAATGACAAAATCATTGATCTTTGTTCAATTTATCAATGTTATACATTAGCCTGTAAATGAGAAGCCATCTGGAGAGGTATGAGTTTTGGTTTTTGCTTTTTTTTCTTTAATCTTGAATTTAGGAAAATACATGCATGACTTTTGGCTTGGAATGGTTTGGCTTTTTGTGGATAGCATGAACTGGCTTGAGATCAAAGCTTGAATTTTTTTTTTTTTTTTTAAATTAAGTCTGGGATCTGAGACTACCTTATTTCTACCTCCACCACCACTGCTCTCCCTCACCTCTCCCAATAAAACAGTCGGTTTTCAGAGTTGAAACATTTTATTCATTTGTCAGGAGTGATAATCACCAGTGGTATTTCCTCTGATTTCTCCTGAGTATTTTGAGCCCTTGGTTTTGTTTGCATCATTAATAATTCCTTTTTGGTTCTAAGCACCTTTGCCTGAAATACAGTATCCTATGTATTTATATGCTTTTGTTGTAATAAGGTATCACATTTTAAACACTCTTTAGTCTCTTAGATAGAAAAGGGAATTTTGAAATTTTTTTAGAAATGAGTTATCTGGAAGGCTTTGCTTGTGTATTTTAGAAGCATGAGTGAAATTTAAAATTACCTACTTGATAATATATTGGGGTTTTTATTGGGAGGGGTTACAGGTTATGAGGTGGAGAAGTTATGCGTGAGTTATTTTAAAGTACCTACTATACCTAGTATAATAATTTTTAGCTCAAAGTTAAGAGGTTCTATTGAAATATTTTTGCCAACTCATACATTTGAAATCAATTTTTTGCTTGTGAAACATCAATATAAAATAATACTGTTGTGCATGTAATTGGGAAAGTTTTGGAAGTTTATCTGGCAAAGCATTTCTAAAAGGAAGCATGAGGAATGCAAATGATATATATGCATTTGGTTTTATTTTGTAGTGTTGGGAGAGGGCAGGTATTAAAAATGTAGTTATTTTTCTGAGAGGTTTTTAAAATATGAAAGTTTCTATTTTTTTGTGTTGACAGTTTTTCCATAAAGATATTTGTTTCCTTTGCTTCTAACTTAGGAAATGAAAGTATGTTTTATGTAAATAATCATTGGGTAGATACTCAGAAGAGTTCCATTTTTTGCTTGCCCGACATTGTCTAATTCATGAGTGTGGTGGCTCACGCCTGTAATCTTAGCACTCTGGGAGGCCAGGGTGGGTGGATTGCTTGAGCTCATGGGTTTGAGATCAGCCTGAGCCAGAGCGAGACCCCATCTTTACTAAAAATACAAAAAAAAAAAAAAAAAATACTGAGGCAAGAGAATTGATTGATCACAAGAGTTGAAGGTCGCTGTGAGCCATGGTGTCTCCATGGCACTCTGACCAGGGAAAGAGCTTGAGATTCTGTTTCAAACAAAATAAAACAAAATTGTCTAATTCAGACTTGTTCTAAAGCTCTTACATAGGTTTAGATTGCTAACTTGCTGCATTCCCACATTCCTAAATTTAAACCTTTTTGACTTCTTTATAGGCAGGAAAATAATTTATACAGTGGCAGTTTTTATTTAGTTTGTCTCAGGGACAAGGAATTGCTGCTCTACCTTTTTTTCTTATACTACATTTAGAGGAAGGCACTGAAGCAAAATAATCAAAATAAGGTAATTGCTGGTAACTGTGAGTCCTGCTGACAGACTGTCTTAGGTCTTTTCCCCAGAGCTAAAAACTGCCATTAAATAATTAAATGTGCTTTAGTCCTGAGTTTTTTTTTTTTTTTTGAGAAATACCTGTTTCTATGCTTAAGAAGTAAGCACAAGTTTTTCTTTCTAAAGATGTTTTAAGTATTTAATTCTTGATAGTAATATTTTTTTTTTTTTTTTTTTGAGACAGAGCCTCAAGCTGTCACCCTGGATAGAGTGCTGTGGCATCACAGCTCACAGCAACCTCCAATTCCTGGGCTCAAGCGAGTCTCCTGCCTCAGCCTCCCAAGTAGCTGGGACTACAG